>JASCZW010005079.1:0-186755 GCA_034211315.2 Aedes japonicus | reverse complement strand
TGATACTGTACTTCTTAGCGTCAGCCCGGTTCGATTCACTGTTTTGCACATCACGAACGACCAATTTTCGGATACACAAGGGAATTGCTTTCGAAAGCAATTGAATCAAATGCGATCACGTATACAAATGCACCAGGTTGAGCCGTTTGCTTCAAAACATGTCAAAATATCAAAACATAAACAATCGAGGGGTCTTCCAATGGAAACTTATCGAAAACATATCGATTATTGAAGTGGGCACTTTATATTGTCACTGTTTTTATTTCAACACAAATTGATTTTTTTATTATCTCATTTTTACAATCATTTGTTCACTCTATGGAACACTGGAAAAGGAGTTTTACCTAAAGAAAAAATTTTTAAGTAAAACTCCTGTTTTTCAGTATTCCATATGAAACTTAAAAAGAATATAAAAAATAAGATAATAAAAAAAAAAAGTGTGTTTACTTTAATTTGAACCAAGTGAGAGAAATTGAAAAACGAAGAGATGGGCACTTTATTTTGCCTATCAGTGTATCAACTATGTTTCTTAATATAGTATTATTTGGGTTCTGAAAGCTATAGCATTGGTTTGAATATTCAGTTTTTTAATTAACCAAGAACTGAAAATTTAGTTAAGTATATTACTTCAATTTTCCACTAGCGCGGTGGAAAAGCAATCAATGCTAATCTAATAGCTTGCATAACATGTTAAGAGATATTTCCCTAGTAGCACACTTGTTTCAATCCTGTAAATGTGACTGCTCTGTGACTCAATTAACACCTACATGCCTGACCCCCTTTAGCAAAAATCTGGATTTTCATTTGCCTGTCATTCTGCGAAATCTGAACCAAATTGTATGCAGTATTTTTGCAAACGATCACAAATTTGTCCTAGTTTTTGATACAGTATCGGACATTCCGGAATTTTACGTAGTTTCAGATATATTCAGGGGAACCCTGGGGTAAGTACCATTCCCGAAACACTTACCAGGATCAAACCGGTACCAAAACATGGATTGCGACACCTCAAACTTCATGATTTTGCAAAACCAGACCTTTAGCGGTCATTCTGAAAATATTCGGCCAATGTGGCCACTCCTGGAAGCCCTCCGAGAACTAGGTTCCACCGAAAAGTGGCCAGATTATGAACGGTACCAAAACATGGCTTGCGACACCTCAAACTTCATGATTTTGCAAAACATGACCATATGTGGTCATTCTGGAAATATTTGGCCATTGTGGCCACTTCTGGAAGCCCTCCGACAACTGGGTTACACCGGGAAAGTGGCCAGATTATGAACGGTACCAATACATGGCTTGCGACACCTCAAGCTTCATGATTTTGCAAAACAAGACCATGTGTGGTCATTCTGTAAATATTCGGCCATTGTGGCCACTTCTGGTCGCCTTCTGGGAACCGGGTTCCACCGGAAAAGTGGCCAGATTATGAACGGTACGAAAACATGGCTTGCGACACCTCAAACTTCATGATTTTGTAAAACCAGACCTTTGGTAGTCATTCTGGAAATATTTGGCCAATGTGGCCACTCCTGGAAGCCCTCCAAGAACTGGGTAAGTGGCCAGATTATGAACGGTACGAAAACATGGCTTGCGACACATCAAACTTCATGATTTTGCAAAACAAGGTTTTCATTTTGGCAATATTCGGCCATTGTGGCCACTCTTGGATCACCTTCCGAGAACTGGGTTCCACCGGGAAAGTCGCCAGATTATGAACGGTACGAAAACCACGGCTTGCGACACCTCAAACTTCATGATTTTGCAAAACAAGACCTTTGTTGGTCATTCTGAAATATTTTGGCCACTCCTGGTCGCCTTCCGAGAACCGGACTTCACAAGGAAAGTGGCCAGATTGATGAACGGTACCAAAACATGGCTTGCGACACCACCAACTTCATAATTTTGCAGACCAGTGGTGGTTATTTTTTATGTACACGGTCACACGCGGTAGCGTTCCTGGAATCGGATTCCTCTTCGATAAAGTGGCTCTAATTGGTAACG
This sequence comes from Aedes japonicus, assembly GCA_034211315.2. Lineage (NCBI taxonomy): Eukaryota > Metazoa > Arthropoda > Insecta > Diptera > Culicidae > Aedes > Aedes japonicus. Next base: position 184,751 of record JASCZW010005079.1, on the reverse strand, counting down.
AGCACCGAAACATGTTTGCACCTTTGTTTTGATTTGCTGTGTTCTTTTGACAGAATATTTGAGAGTATGTTCGTATGAGTTCATTATTAGGCTTGTGACCGAGCGTTGGACCAATGTGCTAGTACTGACTGGAGCCAAGAAAAAATTGTATTTGTTCGGGCCTACTGGTCTTAGAGTTAGTCTATGGTATCATCATGACCTCGAACATCCTACAAATCTTATTCCGCTGGGGAAGGCGATTACATTTAGAAAAGCTTTGCAATAAGTTTTGAACTTGGAACAGCCATTTGTAAGACGGCATTTTATAAGATATGAGAAATTTTGAACAAATGCAGGATTTTAAAATAACTAAAACATAATGTATGTTGCTTGATAGATCAAACAAAAAAGTTGTTCAAAATGTATTTCATGGTCGAAAAGGTCTTCTGTTCTGGGGTGCTGATTACCCCAGAAGTCCCTACGTTATTCTTCTCCAAAGAAAATGAACGGCCGACTCCAACGCGCTAACCAAAGATTTCATAATGTATGTCTAAACGTTACACACGCACACACATAAACCCAATTATATTTATTCATAATTTATTTAGGCTTTGTACCGTTATTCTGGATCAACATAGTTACTAGTTTCTAACAGTTTTGTTTCTAAGCTGTGTAGCGGATATTATTTAAATCTTACACGGTGTTCAATAAGTTCGGATACACTTTCAAAATTTGTTAAAAAAATGAAAACATGTTTTTTATTTTTTGGATTTATGTTATTGAAAGCTATGTTTACAAGGAACGTTTACAACATTTCTCTTGGAATGACCCCCCTTTGTACTCTCTTAACGAGCTTCAAACGTTTCTCGAACGCGTCGCAGGCGGCACGCACGGACTGTATGGGCATTTCTGTCCCAGATTTTGAGAATTACCGTCTTGAAATGATCCAAAGTGCTGACCTTGTATTCGTTCAGCTTCGCCATCATATAGACCAAACAAAAAGTCGAGAGGATTCAAGTCCGGGGAGCTGGGAGGCCACAAAGTTTTGTCCAGAAAGTCGGTTAAATTGTCCCGACACCAGGCTTGAACCACATTTGCCGTATGGGCTGGTGCACCGTCCTGCTGGAACACGTAGTGCTCATCGCCGTAGAGGCTTCGGAGACTGGGGGCAATAACCTTTTCCAAAACCTCAGTTTTGTAGTACGCCGCGTTGATTTTGACGTTTTTTTCAATAAACACCAAGGGTAGCTTACCACGTTTGCATACTGCCCCCAAACCATCACCGACGCGGCACTTTGGAACCGAGGGATGTTTATATTGGATTCAGGAATGCTGTCCCTCGATGGCGCCCACACCCGGTCATTTTGCACATCAGTGCGGCTGCTGCAGCACGAACAGTTTCTCGTCCGAAAAACAAACTCCTGACCAGCGTGCCGAGAGAGGATCCTCTTAGCTCGATCCAACCGCTTTTTGCTGGTAGCCTCCGAAACGCCATGGACCTTACGTTTTTGTAAGGCCTGAAACCAAGGTCCTTGGTGAGTATGGTGTGAGCGGTTCCAATGGAAACGTTGAGATCTGCAGCCGTTTTCCGGATTGAGCGGTTCTTTTGCGCCGAATTCGCTTCCTCACGATCTTGATGACCCGTGGCGTCCTCGCTGAACGCGGCCGACCGGATCTCACACGGTCATTGGTCGAGGACGTCTCCCGGTATCGCCTGATGGTCGTGTAGACAAAGTTCCGCTTGACCCCATGCGATTTCAGCAGCCGGAATATATCGCCGGGTCGCTCACCGTTCAAAAACGCTTAATTACGAAGTCCCGATACTCTTCATCGCGCGTAACAAACGAACAACAACTAACAGAATGTCAACACCGCGCACATTCGGTAGCGTATGAATGAAGCTAAAGCTGACACCAATACCAATGCAGAATATGTACATGGCGCATACCTACGCAATGATGAAAACTTGTATTCGAACTTATTGAACACCGTGTAGTTGTTCTGAATCAGTTGTTCTTTTGTGGCGTCAATAGTTTGGTTATTGGCAAAGTTCTGTTTTTTTCAATAATTAAAAATCGTAGTGATGATATGAGTGATTCTGATTCAGATGTTTGATGTCGGTGTAGCAAATAATGTTGATGATGAGTGGGTAGAAGAAGATCCTTTTAGTTCTGAAGAAGAGGATACCGACGAAGAAACATACGTGTCGTAGTGTGGCAGTATCGATGGAGTACTAATCGTCCGAATGTAGTGAAATCGCATCTCACTAATGGTGCACGAAAATTTAATGTGGATTTGAGTACAATCAAAACCCCACTGAATGCGTTCATCTCGTTCTTAGATGATTCTATTTTACATATCATTGGCCAATTCACCAATGCGGAAGGAATTCATGATCCTGACTTCGAAATCATTGACAGAATTGTGTTTTTGTCTGGATAGATGTTTTGATTCGCTGGAAAAAACCTAATTCGAAAACAAATGTTCGGGAATTGTAGTCATCGGACGACGGGACCACTCGTGTGTTCTATTCGGCTGACATGTCCCGAATTCTGTTTGTTTCATATTTAGGGAAACTCACCTAAGGTGTGACCCCTTTAGTGTTTAGAACAAACATTATTATTATTTATTATTTTTATTCTTACAGCGATCCTAGTGGTCGGATTTATAAACTATGACATCTTATATGTTCCGTATAACAATAACAACATCAGAAATTTAATTTGCGGTACAGTTGGCACTTGTTTCAGAGAAGAAGAAAGAAGAGAAATAATTGTGCGCAATCATTTGTAAACCCTTCGTGGTCTGGGCCAAAACTTGCTAAAGTGTTTTCTCTAAATACCGTGTGGCTTGTGAGCATGAGCATGAGCATGAGCATGAGCATGATTGACTGCTTGCGGTTGCTACTCTGTTATTGCCAGATCGGCTGTAATTACACAGAGAACCAACATATGATGTTTGGGACTAACAGTCTCCTCAATGTGTAAAAACTGGCGATCTCGAATTGAAAAAAGCAATACCAGCGCCTGCCGCATCCATGCAGGTCAAATAAGGATAGGGTAGGAGTATGTTGACGTGATACTCGCTTTACCGTGTGGCTTGAATTGAAAAAGTACAGAGGCCACAATGGCCGAATATTTCCAGAATGACCACTAAATATCTGGTTTTGCTAAATCGTGAAGTTTGAGGTGTCACAAGCCATGTTCTGGTACCGTTCATAATTTGGCCATTTTGCTGTTGGAACCCGGTTGGAACCTCGGTCCTGGAGTAGCCAAAATGGCCGAATATTTCCAGAATGACCACACATGGTCTTGTTTTGCAAAATCATGAAGTTTGATGTGTTCCAAGCCATGTTTTCGTACCGTTCATAATCTGGCCACTTTCCCGGTGGAACCCGGTTCTCGGAAGGCGACCAGAAGTGGCCACAATGGCCGAATATTTCCAGAATGACCACCAAAGGTCTGGATTTGCAAAATCATGAAGTTTGAGGTGTCGCAAGCCATGTTTTGGTACCGTTCATAATCTGGCCACTTTCCCGGTGGAACCCAGTTTTCGGAGGTTTTACAGGAGTGGCCACAATGGCCGAATATTTCTAGAATGACCACACATGGTGTTGTTTTGCAAAATCATGAAGTTTGAGGTGTCGCAAGCCATATTTTGGTACCGTTCATAATCTGGCCACTTTCCCGGTGGAACCCAGTTCTTGGAGGGCTTCCAGGAGTGGCCACATTGGCCGAATATTTTTAGAATGACCGCCAAAGGTCTGATTTTACAAAATCATGAAGTTGGAGGTGTCGCAATCCATGTTTTTGTACCGGTTTGATCCTGGTAAGTGTTTCGGGAATGGTACTTACCCCAGGGTTCCCCTGAATATATCTGAAACTACGTAAAATTCCGGAATGTCCGATACTGTATCAAAAACTAGGACAAATTTGTGATCGTTTGCAAAAAAATGTATACAATTTGGTTAAGATTTCGCAGAATGACAGGCAAATGAAAATCCAGATTTTTGCTAAAAGAGGGTCAGGCATGTAGGTGTTAAGTCACAAACGACCTACTGAAATCATTTTTGACGGTTGTGTGCTGCTTGGGATTTTTACATACTTTAGGCTAGATATGTTGGGTTCTTGGTTAAAGGGAAAAGATTGTAATAAAATTTTTAGTCGTAACAATTAATAAATATATTATGGATGTCCACTTTTGACGCTTTTTTGTAACAACTTATTACAAATTCGAGGCAACTTCGCGTAATTTTGCTTTTTCATTTAGACAAAGCAGCAATCTGACAAACATCCCAAGCAAAAGAAAACCGTCATATTTCGTTACAGTAATTTGATTGTGACTTCATTGAGTAGCATTGGAGTAACATCAACTGTATTTCTACAAGTTCCCTTGCTACTGTAAGGGATAAAAAATGAATAATAAAATATTGAAACAAATAATATAATTCGCAAAATAAACTTAAAACTTAGGGGGAGGGGGCAACGGCTCCCTCTGCTCTCCCCTGGCTACACGTATGTGCTCGCACCTTTTGCTTAATTCCATTCATTAGGTTGTGTACATCATCTGGCTGCAACTTCTTCTGTTCGGAAACCTACTTTTTCTTCATGTCTTCCTTAGAATGCTTTCGTAGTACCCTGCTTTATTATAGCCTCATATTTTTCGATGGGCCTTAGTTCCGGTGCGTTGAGGAGGTTCATGTCATTGGATACGAAACTTGTGCTGGGCGGTGAAGAACAGTAACACCGGAAGTTATCGGAAGTCCACCTTGATGTAAGTCTCATCATCCATGATGAGACAATGAGCCTCGTCAGCATCTGGGTGTTCAGTTCCGGGGCCTGTGACTTTCCTACCGTATTTTGCCATACGTCACGATTTGAAGTCTTCTGCACTTTGTTTGTATGCAGTTCCTACCGGTCCTTGGCTCTCTGCACGAAAGACTTGGATAGATTCATCGTTTTTGCCACATCCCTGACCGAAGCATTGGGATTGCGCTTAAATGCTTTCACGGCACGCTTCTGATTCTGATTACAAATAGAACATTCATTCTGATCGCATTTCTCTTTCCGTTCGATGCTCAGAGTTTCATAGTAACGTTTAATCACACGACTCGCCGTTGACTACACGATTCCGAGTTGTTTTCCGATGTCCCGATGAGAGAGTTGGAGATTTTCCAGGTGCTTACGCGAAATAAATTCCCGTTTCATTTCGTGTGACGCCATTTTTTCTAATTTTCTAAAACCGACAGCGATAAAAATACAACAACAAAAACACTCTAAACTTCTTCTACCCATATTTTCAATAGATAGTGTCCAATGGATAATTTTCTACAGCCTTTCTTTTCGTGGTGCAATTTGATGTGGAACACCCTTTAGCATTGGAATATCAAAACAATCAAATGCATTGTTCAATTTGGTATTAAGAACTATGTGGTTGCCATTATCGATTGCAATTGATGAATAGTTATCATTATTATTGTTCTTATTCTAATCGCATACGGTAAACATTTTGGCTCGGTAGTTGGAATGTGATAGCTCTGTTGGGATTCAGTAACCCATTTCAAATGCCTGGTCACTCAAATGCATTCCGGGTCACTTTTACGTACAACAAGCCCCGCATAAACACAATACTAACATCAATTGGATATTTGTATTATGTTCACACTTCCATTATCGCAACATTTTCTCTTTTGCTAATGGCACGTGTGTAGTGGTATGAATTCAATTTTTATTCATAATTCTTTAGCTCTCACAACTAATGCATGATGTTTCCTTGCTGATGATGCTCCGTTTGTTCCATTTTTCTCCGTAACTTTTCCTGTGGTAGTTTTAGCAACAATCTAGCGGTCTAAATCAATTCACAGCCTAGTACTCGAAGATTAATTTCTCTGTCCCGATCTACAACGTCCGCTTGTGAGGGCGTCAAATCAAGCTTCAGCTCCGAAACTAAGTGTCATTGTCACTACATTTGTAGCTGGAGCCTAATTTACGCTTCAAGAGCAAGTACGTAGCTCTTGCTTGGCACGAGACTTTATCCACCTTTTGATGTCAGCTGAATTGAAGTCCAGGTGACGAAACATAACTCTCAAACTGCACAACTCCTGAAAATATGACGAAAAGTTGCGCCTATACAGATTTGAGAATTTTCAACTGCATTAATATCATTAAGAAAAGCTCAAGCGGATCATAGATGGATAGATCAAGGTTGGTTTTTTTATTAACGTGTCCGCTGCGTCATCTACGCGTGGTCTTCATTCAAATTTGTCCAACGCACGAGAGTGACTCATGAATGAAGCATTTTCCTGTGGGTCAATTTGCGGCTCGTGCCGTGCGTTCAAAAGAGCTCCTCTTTCGAACAGTCCACAACAATCAGAGGCCGCTGTATACAGTTTGGCTTTAATGTTTCTTACCGCTATGGGGATGCTTTCTTTGACGCAACCAGAAACATGACCATTTCGGCAAAGAGCTCGGCTAGTGGACGCCCATCGTTGGCAGTGCAATGGGGAAGGCTATATTTATTGTCTATGTGATTTACCGTCTTGCATGTTACTGCCCGCGAATTGCAGCTATAAAAGTATCTAATAAATACAGTCACATTAAAATGGGTCAAGTGGCAGCATCATCGTCAGAATTTAATTTCTATATTTGTTACCGATCTTGGAAGAATTCTATACATTAAACTGATACATTCCATTTGGATCAATTGATTGATAATGAAAAATAATTTGATCTTAATATGCGACTATATATTATCGGTTGCAGAAACTATTTATATTATGCTGATTTACGACAATAATGCCAAAATGATGAAATATACGGCTTCTGGTTACTTGTGTGCAATCAGTCTAAGGCCTGTGTGTCCCTTGCTGTACATAGAAGTCGTCTCCATTGCACTCGGTCCATGGCCAGCTGTCGCCAGCCGCGCAGTCTGCGAAGTGTCCGCAAATCATCCTCCACCTGGTCGATCCACCTTGCGCGCTGCGCACCTCTTCGTCGTGTTCCAGTCGGATTATTGACGAGAACCATTTTTGCCGGGTTGTTATCCGACATTCTGGTGACATGCCCGGCCCATCGTAATCGCCCGATCTTCGTGGTGTGGACGATTGTAGGTTCTCCTAGCAGCTGATGCAACTCATGGTTCATTCGCCTTCTCCACGATCCGTCTTCCATCTGCACTCCGCCGTAGATGGTACGCAACACCTTCCGTTCGAAAACTCCAAGGGCGCGTTGGTCCTCTGCGCGCATAGTCCACGCTTCATGTCCATAGAGGACTACCGGTCTAATCAGCGTTTTGTAAATGGTTAATTTCGTGCGATGGCGAACTTTTTCGACCGGAGAGTTTTGCGGAGTCCAAAATAAGCACGGTTTCCTGCCATAATACGCCTCTGAATTTCTCTGCTGGTGTCGTTATCGGCGGTCACCAGTGAGCCCAAGTACACGAATTCGTTGACCACCTCGATTTCATCGCCGTCGATACAAACTCGAGCTGGGAGACTCGCCGTTTCTTCCTAGAGCCTCTTCCTAGCATGTACTTTGTCTTCGACACGTTAATGGCCAGTCCGATCCGTTTGGCCTCAGCCTTCAGTCGAGTGTACATTTCTGCCACCTTCTCAAAATTCCGTGCCATGATGTCGATGTCATCGGCGAAACCAAGTAACTGGCCGGACTTTCTGAAAATCGTGCCACTCGTGTCTATCCCCGCTCTTCTTATTACACCCTCCAAAGCGATGTTGAACAGCAAGCACGAAAGACCATCACCCTGCCGTAACCCTCTGCGAGTTTCAAAGGGACTCGAGAATGTCCCTGAAACCCGTACTACGCACATCACTCGATCCATCGTTGCCTTGACCAATCTTGTCAGTTTGTCCGGAAAACCGTATTCGTGCATACTCTGCCATAGCTGATCTCGATCAATTGTGTCGTACGCTGATTTGAAATCGATAAACAGGTGATGTGTGGGCACATTGTATTCGCGGCATTTTTGCAATACTTGGCGGATGGCAAACACTTGGTCCGTAGTTGCGCGTTCGCCCATAAATCCTGCCTGATATTGCCCAACGAACTCTCTTGCAATCGGTGATAGACGGCGGCATAAAATTTGGGAGAGTACCTTGTAGGCGGCGCTTAACAATGTGATCGCGCGGTAGTTGCCGCACTCCAACTTGTCGCCCTTTTATAGATGGGACACACGACTCCTTCCATCCACTCCTCCGGTAAAACCTCTTCCTCCCAAATCTTGGTAATGACCCAGTGCAGCGCTCTCGCCAGTGCTTCACCACCGTATTTTAGAAGCTCACTTGGCAGTTGGTCTACGCCAGCGGCCTTGTTGTTTTTCAGCCGGCCGATCTCCTCCTTAATCTCCTGCAGATCTGGAGCCGGGAATCTATCGTCTTCCGCGCGTGCTTCCAAGGTCAGTACCATGCCACCTTCGTTCTCTGCCGCATCGCCATTTAGATGCTCGTCGTAACGCTGCCGCCACCTTTCGACCACTTCACGCTCGTTCGTGAGAATATCCCCGTTAGTATCTCTGCACATGTCGGCCTGTGGCATATGGCCTTTGCGAGAGCGGTTCAGCTTCTCGTAGAACTTCCGTGTGTCCTTAACGCGGTACAGCTCTTCCATCTCTTCGCGATCTCGTTCTTCCTGCTGGCGCTTCTTCCTCCGGAAGACCGAGTTTTTCGTCTCGTTCTCGCGCCTCTGTCTATTCACTGTCGAACCAGTCATTCCTTCGGTTCGGTGCCGCCGTACCTAGTGCTTCTGATGCGGTGATACCTATGGCGGATCGGATATCTCTCCAGCCATCTTCAAGAGTAGCGGCGCCTAGCTGCTCTTCCGTTGGTAGTGCCGCCTCTAACTGCTGCGCGTAGTTTAGGGCCACTTCGTTGTCCCGCAGCCGGTCGATGTTGAGCCGCTGCGTTCGATTTCGACGCGTGTTAGCCACAGTCGAAAGTTTTGAGCGCATGCATACTGCTACTAGGTAATGGTCCGAATCTACATTCGCACTGCGGTATGTGCGAACATTGGTGATGTCGGAGAAGAATTTTCCGTCGATTAGAACGTGGTCGATTTGGTTTTCAGTTTGTTGATCGGGTGATCTCCAGGTGGCTTTGTGGATATCTTTGCGGGGGAAGAAAGTGCTTCTGGTTACTTGGGTACCCCTTTGAATGGCCCTTTTTTACCTCAGTTGGTAAAACCGCATCTGCAGGGCTTCAAATGGTGAATTGCCAACATGGAAGAAAGGGGCGACTTACATCCGGTTGTCAATTTACAATAACGCAGTGATGATGGTATACTGTCCATTTTAATTTAATCAATAATTTAAGCACCCTTTGGAATCAGCTCTACATTTAAAAACCATTTATCTTAAAGGCATGTATCAACATGACTTACTCTTAATACTGTTAATACATGTCATGTTAATACAAGCCCTTAAGATAAATGGTTGATAATATGATATGAGATATGATTTTTTTCAAAATTTCAATATTTATATTAACTTCTGAACTTCAACTACTATTTACATAGAATACTGGCATATTCTCATGAGCAGTATAGTAAAGTATTAAAATTTTTTGTCCTCTTCTGTGTTTTTCAGTTTTAAAAAAAAATTAAGATATGAATACAAACCTTATCCTTTTTTCTGTAACACAGCAGTGGATGTCAAAACATTAAAATGCCTACATTGCAATGCGCGCATTCAAAAACAGGGGCTATTTGCGGATCAATGGTCAAATCGTATTTTATTCATTAAGAAAAACCACCATCTTGCGGCCATAGGTAAAAAAAATAATGTCGTAGGCATATTCTTCAGTTCCTTGGTCGCCTTTTTGATCAAATATTACGTCGTTTTGGACACAATTTTATTTGATTATACACTCCTTTTAAAATTGGCCCAGAACTTCTCAATTAAGCGAAACTGGGGCACGTTGGCAGGGTTGGCATACTTGGGCACCACCGGAATGTCCAACCGCTCCATTTTCACCAGCGCTCACTTCAAATAGTGTGCCGACGCTATATCCAGCTAAAACACCACGTCGTCATCCTTGAGGGAGACACTTCGTAATTTAGATCTCGCCGTTACTGTCAGCCCCGACAAAGAGAAGAGAGGATGTAACATCCCCTATTCACTCATTGTGAGCCACAGCAACACCTTCTTTGGGAACTCCATGTGCGCTACGTACATCGCTGCTAATTCCAAAGTAAGTGTACGTCTCGTCGCCCATAAAGACCACCAAGATTCGCTTCGCCGGGATGATCTTTTTGACCAGAATCTCCAGCCGCTGTTTCTGGGTTCCCGCTTGGTTCACCGACACGACTGGTTTGGACTGACGCTTCCGTTTGTGGATATCCATTTTGGTCAAATACTTTTTGACGGTTTGGACGGTCGCACGTACCTCCCGGCTCAATCGCACGTAAAGAAGTGGCCACCATGCCTTCCACCTTCCATTTGAGCTTCTGTTGAATCCACCGGTCACTTAAAACGATCGGACGGCGGGAACCAGGCTTTCGGTCGATGGCCTCTTCCTTCTCCATAAGTGCCAGAATCTTGGCGATGTTTCCGCGATCGCATTCGCCAGCATGAATTGATTTCGGATGGAGCAGGTGGTATGAAAAAACTATAGATCGAAGGTGCTTCACTGTTCTCACCGTAAATCCCCTGAACAAACTGATGGAGCTGTCAACTGCTCACAGTATTTAGGCAACTAGTATACACACTTAGAAAACTTTACAGTATTCGGTAATTTTTTACCGAACTTTCAACAGCTGAACAGTTCGGTAATCCAATTTAACGAAATTCGGTAGAATTTGACAAGTTCCGGTAATTTTTTTTACCGGAATACTGCAAAATTTCACTTAAATCCGGTAAATCGGATTACCGAACATTCAGCTGTTGAAAGTTCGGTAAAAAATTACCGAATACTGTAAATTTTTCTAAGTGTGTATATTAACTGCTGGTGTGTGGATCGGCCACCAGGTGGCAGGATTACCCAGACAAGCAAAATGCACGTATATTGAAAGTTGTTTTTATGATATACAAACATATATGCAAGTACCCAAATCGTATAGAATGCAAAAATATGTCTTATACGTGCAAAAGTGGAGGCCATATACGTGCAAATTTCTTTGTTTTCTTAAACGAGTTGATTTGATATCGTATACGATTGAATATGTAATAACAAATTCGATTTAAAAAGGTTAGCGATGGATATCCCATTTAGATTGTGACGCAGTACGATGAATAAATGACACATCGTATAGAAGTCAAAACTTTGCACTCTTTACGATTTAACTTAAACATAATACGACAAAGGCCACAATCAATTGCGATTTTGACTTAAAATATAGGAATATACGATACTATTTGAACACTATTATACGACTTGTGTTGTCTGGGTATTGCACAAAAAAACGCTAAGGCCACTTATTTTTAAATGCACGCTTTAAAATTATCCTCGTTCAATTTCCAGCCAACGCAAGCGTAATCAACGTTATTGTTAGTGATGTTTTATACAAGATAGAATATTTTTGGCAATCTTCCATACAATAAACTTGAATTTATATGAAAGATCCCATTAATTTATGCAAAACCTAGCATTTCCTTTATGTGCATTAGATAACTCAGAAAACTCAGACGTGGTTGGATAGCTCAGTGGTTACTGAGCAGATGGTCGAGAGTTCAATCCCAGGCCCGTCCCTTTTCTTGTCATTTGGCCTCTTTCTATCAGCACTAGATTTAAAATAAAAAGCAGTCTACTGCGCTTTCATTGATCGCATCACTTACCACAGTGAATCCATGATCTAAAAATAATCTGCCTCACTAACACAAAAACTATCCTTCCTTTGGCAATTGTGGAGACGCAGAGGTAAACACGGTCTCTAACCAACGTTTGTCAAACTATCATCATCCTTCCCCCCTCCCCAAAGACCGTCAGGACGTGGCCGGTGACGGTATTGATCTACAAATAGATTGAATTAGTGAACTTGTACATTGGAGATGTAAAAGCTACTCCCAAGCTCAGATCAGTAACGGAATAGTAACTACGCTACGCACGGTCTTTTTTAAAAAAAAAAAATTAGATAAGTCAGAAAATTAAATGTTTCTTTCTATCTGTGTAATAAAAGGAATTGGGCCCAAAATTGGGTCTATGGTATTCTTGTGAAATCATTGCCCATGTTTCATTGTGAACTGTTAATTTAGCATGTCTTACTATCTTATTTGTATCTAGAATAAATTACTAGAAATCTGTTTTCAAGTGAGACAAATTTAGGTCATTTATCGAGCAAGCCGTGCTCTTAAACATACGTGTTTTGTTTTTGCTGCGTCGTTTTCGCGAAAAAAAATCAAACAATAATTCGTTATTTAACTTAAACTAACAGTGAAATCATAAAATCTCCGCGTGCAATGTGTACGTCATAGTGAATATTTTCGATTCCCTCTCGAAATGTGTGAGTGTACACAGATAAAAAGAAACATTGAATTTTCTGCGTTTCTAATGCACATAATGGGAATGCTAGATTTGGCAGAAAATAATGTGGTATTTCATGTAAATTTAAGCCAGATAACGCCTGAATCAAGCCTGTTGTATGCGAGATTGCAAACATTGTTGTATGGCGCATCAAAGACTCCAACCAATTGCGTTGTTTACCCCTTATTTGGCTTGGAATTAAACGAGGGGAAATTTTACGCGCTTGTAAAAATCAATTATTTTTTCTGTGCAGTTTTTAGGTTCGATGAAGACTAAAGAGTCGCCTCACAGAGAATATTTGGATTATTGGCAGAATGTGGAGTTAAAAAAAAAAGACTAGTGCAATTTAGAGAACCGCCATTTGCTGGTCAGTACCAGCAAACAAAAACAACCCGCATGCGCTGGTGAAAAGCTAACACATAATTTTAGATGCATTCACCATTTGGTATACAGAGTTTTATTATGCAGGTTGCTTACTAACGGGCGGTGAGCAACGTTAATTTTTGCGCAAATTTTATCGCGAGTGCATGAAGTTAATTGCAAATCGACGTCGAAAATATTTATTTTTACGAATGAACGAGATAGTATCATTAAGGAAGCGGGCGTTGGTGAGATCTATCTGATTATAACTGTATAACAATAATCTTATTTTCAAATAATACTTAATACGTGCATGGTTTGGTAATTTAACATTTCCAAACCTGGAAGTGTGTTGCAGTGGCCTTTGGGACTATTCATAAACGATGTAGATTTTTTTAAGGGTAGGGAAGGAGGGGTTGACCAAAGTCTACGCTCTATACAAAATTAAAAAAAAAATGTATGGAGAAAAGTCTACGAGGAGGAGAGGAGGTTCTAAGATTTTCAAGAATGAGTCTACGTGGTTAATGAATAGGCCCTTATCCAAATGATATCGGAAAGTTTACATGCGGGGCTTATTGTACTTGAAAGTTAACCTTGAATGGGCGTGAATCTCCACACATTCGGGTTTCTGGATCTGCAGTACCATTATCACTTTCTAGCTCCCGGAATAAAGCTGCTTCCAATGGTTATTTGCATAATGGTTGTAAACAGATTTCTTCCATAATTCCATTGCCTGCCTGATTGGCCACAAAAGTGAGACAAATTTAGGTCATTTGAAGATCTTGAAGATAATCTGTCAGCTGAAACAGTGAAAACATGATAGCTTAAAAAAATAGCGAAAATCAAAAATTGATGTGACAACCGCAGTCTAGGAGTGAAAGAAAAGTATTATTTTCTATATTCTGCCGATTCGATTGTGGTGTTGTGTATTCTTCTCCAACAGTTCCAGTGTTGCGCCCTTCTGAACAAACCAGCATGTGGAAAGCTTAATAGGACCTCTGACGTCGATTGTTGGTAGTTGATGAAACCTGGATCCACTATTACACACCTGCTAACAGAATGAGTGCCCGACAATGGACTGAAGCCGGCACGAGTGCTCCGAAGCGGCTCGGAAGGCTCCATGGGTCGGAAAGATTTTGTCGGCGCTTCGGGCATTGTCATGGCAGATTTCTCGTGAACTGACCTTGAAAAGAATAAAACCATCAACAGCGAGTATTACTGGGCATTATTGGAGCGATTGAAGGCCTAAATCGCTGCAAAACGGCCTCACATGAAGAGAAAACAATTTTGTTTTGCAAGACAATGCGCCGGCGCACAAGAGCATCACAAACCACGGCTTAAATCAAGGACTGCTCCAATTGCTTCCGCATCCACCGTATTTACCTGATTTGGCTCCCTCGGATTATTATCTGCTTTCGAACCTCTAAAGATGGCTCATCAATAAACAATTCAGCTCACGCGACGAAATCATCGACGCCGCGAAGGAGTATTTAGCAGACCTTCGGGAAAATTACTTTTCGGACGGGACAAGAAGTTGGAAAATCTCTGGTAGTGTATCGATCTAAAATAAAAAAGTGTTGTGCTTCAGAATTCTGTTGATCATACTGCGAAGTGCCTTATTGAGTACATCAAGTATTGTAGGTTAGTTCGTTGAAATATAAAACTTACTGTAAAATTGTAACCTTGTTAATTTAAAGCCACATTGCCAACCATACATTTTTGCAGCTTTTGAATAAACCGATTTAGAACAATTTTACCTAAACAACTTAGGGTGTCCTTACAAAATACACGTTTTTTGCTCTATTTTTTTTTTTCAAAATAATCAACTAAATTGTCTTCATATATATCGATGACACTTTTGACGTTCATGTCTTCTCATTTAACGTTAGCGAGTTATTTACGATTTTCTTATTGAATTACGCCCTTTTCGAATGTGTTTCAATCAATTTAATAAAGATAAGCCTATCTCCAGTTTTCAGATATAATAAGCAATATTGAAAACCTTTTAAATGCAGTTGAGAAATATTTTTTTTGTGCCCCAACAAGATAGAATAACATTTTGAAAAGGCCTATTTTTTCTACAAAAACAATAATAATTTTTGATGGACATACGATAAGGAGTATATCAGCTGCGAGCTAAGCTGCGTAGGAAAAATTTGATCCAATCCGTTTATTTCAAAAGGTCCAGAAAAGTTTATTCAAAAATGTACTCATCTATCAACTAACAATAACCGCACCTTGGTTGTACCTCATTGGCTACGATATCGCCACTGCGCAAAGTTAAATGTTCTCATCTACAACTACAAGAATATATGCCTTAGTTTCTACATATAAAAAAGTGAGATTTTCGAGTTATTTGAAAACAAGGACCATACGCATCCATACGCTAGTCTGGATCAAACGCATTCTTAATGAACTTAAATTTACGTTTTTTTTTGCGTAACTAGGATGTGAACAACCGGTTAAGTCTATTTGTTGCTAAGCTATGAGGTTCCAGTCTATTAACTTATTTAATAAGTTTTGGCCTGTGAAAGCTAATCGACACTTTTTCATACTTTTAGTATGAAAAATTATCAATGATTGGTTAAAAGCTATATCAACAAACAGACATATTGATTCCTCGTGCAATACAAACTTCTGTATAAATGATGAAGTATTGAATTGTAATGTTTTCTATCTTATTTCCGCTTTAATATTTGAGATCATCTTACGCTCATACTCGAAGACGCATGAACACAAATTGGTCTGGCAGAAACTCTAGATGACTTCCGTCTTTCATTTTCAATCATACCGCTGAAAAAAAAAACAGATTGCTGAGATATTAATAAATATATAATATTGGTTCTTGATCCTAATTTCATTTTCTTTGCTTGGCTATTAAATTTGATGGCGAATAAAGCCGAGAAAATGGATTTGTTAATGCGCTTCCTTGATTCTTGAGATACTGTCACAATGAATTTGTGTTTTACGCTTTATCTTTCTATTATCAGAAAAAACCACTTCTAAATTTAACATCCCGCCATTTGCAGTTTGTCAAGTGTGATCGGGATTCTACAAAGCAAAACACAAAAAATGATATCACATTTAAGTGGACGCACTCCAACCACATTGCAAATACGATCTACTCATCAGTGCAAAATATAAACAAAGGCCGTTGTTTGAACAGTAACAGAAATAAGCCAGATTCAAACACCTCGTTGTAAATGTCTCAATCAAATTTGATGATTTTTGTTTAGCTCGTTATCACATATAAGCCCAGTAAAAGTGTGTCGCAATGAAACCCTGAGTGAAGAAAATGAGATGGGGAGAGTGGGAACGCCAACTCCCCGTTGCTAACAGTTTGTGAATAAAGGGTGGGCGCTTATCCCCTCCCATTTGAGGCATCATCTTGTTTGATAGCTTGCATTTTGAACAATTGTTCGATCTTTTTAATTGCCACACATAAAATTGATTCGCAAAATTCGAGTTTTCATCCGATTGCCATCAAATTTTCAGGGATTGAGAAATAACTATTAAACTTCATTTTACCATTTTACTCGTATTTTATTTACAGTCAATACGCAAATGCCCGCACCTTGGCCTTAACCCCGGCCATAAGATTCTGCACAACCTGTGAATCAACCGTTTTTTGCATGTAAACCAATACTTTCTTCAGATCCTCGACTGTCTTCACTACCTTAGGTCGTTTAAGAAGGTGGTGCTTCATAATCGCCCAGTAATTCTCGATGGGGCGGAGCTCCGGAGTGTTGGGAGGGTTGAACATTTTCGGCACGAAATTGACCTTATTGTCCGCATACCACTTCAGCATGTCCTTGGAGTAGTGGCATGAGGCCAAATCCGGCCAGAAGATTGTTGGGACGTTGTGGGCCTTCAGGAGAGGAAGCAGCCGCTTCTGGAGGCACTCTTTTATGTACACCTGTCCGTTCATCGTGTCCTGGGTCACGAAAGGTGCACTCCGCTTCCCGCACGTGCAGATGGCGTGCCAAACTAGGAACTTCTTCGCAAATTTGGACATCTTCTGAGTGCGGACATGCTCCGGAACGCTGAACTTATCCTTGGCCGTGAAAAACAGGTTGCCGGGGATCTGTTTGAAGTCGGCCTTCACATATGTTTCGTCGTCCATGATGCAGCATTCAACTTTCGTCAGCATGTTGAGGTACAACTTCCTGGCACGGGTTTTGGCGGACTTGTTCTGCTTCTCGTCGCGATTAGGGGCCTTTTGTACCTTGAACGTTCGAAGCCTAGCCTTAGTTTTGGCCTTCTGGACAAAACTTCGGCTTAGGTGCAGCTTCTTAGCCACATCCCGAACAGAGGCGTTCGGATTTCGGTTAAAGGCCCCAACTACGCGGTTGTGATTTTTGGTGTTGTACGGAATACTTTTTCCTTCACTTCTGGGCTTCCGATCGGTGGTCAACCGTTCCTCGAACCGCTTAATCACTCGCGACACCGTGGAATTCGCGATTCCCAACGTTTTAGCGATGGAACGATGCGAGAGATCCTTGTTCTCGTGATGAATGCGCAAGATTTTATCACGCACAAGCTGTTCTTTTGACTCCATTTCCGCGAGTTTTGATCACAGGACTTTAAAACTTGCAGGATGTAAATAATGCACTATGAACTTTAAAACTTGCAGGATGTAAATAATGCACTATGAACTAAATCCACCAAAAGTTTCATTAAATTCTACCCAACGGTTAAAAAGTTAGAGCAATTTCATAGTGTGGCAATTTCATCGTGGACACCCTTTACTACATGGATCAATGGATTGGACTTGACGCTCAGGGCTGGTAGTCGGGCTATTCTGCATTCTCAGTATGGAAGCGTGACACCTTCCAGAAATGGCAAGTGGGCTAACGGTGCGGCCCCCGCCCGGGGTTAAACCTTGGCAGGATTCGGGATACTTAGATGTTACATTCCTGACTTACGCCGATCCGGCTGTGAACACGATCCCCATGAAGTACCGTGTCAACCCTAGCAAAAAACATGCAAAAGAAAAAAAATAAACGACGCCAGACAATGGAGACGGAGGTGCGCTATTGTTCGCAAAAAGCGAAAAGCTACTGAGGTCACCATTGCCCAGTTCGGAGGCCACCCCTACGCGAGGAGAAGAGTGAAGGCAGTGATTGTTGGCAACCAAAAAGATAAAAGGAAGAGAAACTAGCAGCAAGTGAAAATGTCGGAAGAGAAGAAGAAGCAGATATCCTGGCCTCGTCGGGAGCGAAGTAAAGGCAACGGTCTAATTGTGCAGATAAAAAATGGAACGACTTTCGCTGAACTACTCAGACAAGTGAGGGCAGGTCCCGAGGTTACGGAATTAGGAAAGAAGATGGTGAAAACCAGGCGCACCCAGAAAGGTGAGATGCTCTTCAAGCATAAGAAGAATCCTGCCATCAAGAGTTGACGGCTGTGCTCTGACGCTCGTTGAAAAGTCTCTTGGTGAGCAGGCGATAGTTAGAGCTCTCTCAAAGGAGACGAGTGCAAGGATCTTGACGAGATCACAACAGAAGACGAGCTGATGAGGGCACTGAAAGGACACTGCGATCTTGGATACGTCTACCGACAGTTGAAGCCAACAAGCTGTCGGAGTCGGGTCGAGTAAAAGTTGGAGCTCACTGAGAGTCGTTCCTCGACTCCCAAAAGAACTGGAGAGATGCTTCAAGTGCATGGGTTTTGGTCACCAAGCGAGGAACTGCAAAGGTCCAGACAGATCTGATCTGTGCAGGAAATGCGGGGAGAAGGGTAATTTAGCAAGAGGGGAGAGAGAGAGAGAGAGAGAGAGAGAGAGGAGAGAGAGAGAGAGAGAAATCCTGTGCTGCAATACACCAGTGAGACGTGGTGCGTATCAGCGGAGGATACTTCAGGATCTTCGTCAAACGAAGTCTGCGGTATGTAATTCGTGTCTGGTGGCCTCACAATTGGATCTCAAATGCTGAGCTCCATCGTCGATACCAATAGAAACCGATATCAGTGGAAATTCGAGAACGAAAGCAGGGGTGGGTCGGCCACACATTACGAAGGAGCGGAAACGACATCTGCAAACAAGCGCTTGATTGGAACCCAGCAAGACATCGCAGCAGAGGCAGACCCAACGGCTCGGCCTCAACGCCAGGGCCTCAATAAGGAAGCCGATCGAAATCTGTCCTGGACCCAGGTCAAGGCTAAAGCGAGCAGTCACCCGTGATGGAAGTCTTTCGCGTTGGCCCTACGCAACCATAGGAATTGACAGGAGACATAAGCAAGTAAGTAAAAACTGTCGGGTTTTACGTTTCATACATTCCATCAAGTTTTGTACAGCTGTTATATCCATTGCCTTGAACTATCTTCCATTTCCAACTGAGATTTTGAGTTCTCTTGAGGTTTCTCTTTACGATTGCCCAATATTTTTCAATTGGGCGCAGTTCTGGCATGTTTAAAGAGTTTTTCTTCTTGGGTACGATTTGCCCACTATTATACCGCCAAGTAGTGCCACTCCTGATCTAAAAATTTCTGACTTTTCCTAACTTTTAAAAACAAACATTTCTTGGACAGTAACAGCTTTCAGTGACCTCTAGAAGTGAGGCTACAAAAAAAGTTACACATCGTACATTCAGCGTCAAAAATGACCCAAGACACGCTCCCAAAACTTTATTTTTGAACTGATTTTTTTGGCCACATCCGGATACTTTACAATCGGTTCCGGTAGGGCCCAAAGAAAACAATTTTGGAGCCCCAAGTGTTTCTGCCGTTTGATGGTTCAAAATTCATGGTTTTTAATACTGCACGAAAAAAAATCTGTGCCCAGATCCGTGAACTGCTGTTATGAACTTGACAACAAGCAAAAGTACACCGTGAACTGAATCACGTAATCATGAACTAAATAACGTTTAAAGGGAAAAATCCTGAAAACGTGAACTAGTTCACGGTCCGTTTTCATTTTTGGGACCGATTTTTTCTCCAAAGGCATCATACAATAGACCAACCAGGACATTTAGCAACATCCGAATACTCCGGAAAATGCTGACCACTATGCTTCCGGTTGCTGCGGCAACCTGGTTTCAGTTTCCTCCTGATCCCGGATGTCTGACGGCCGTCAGACGTTCTCCGAACACTTTTATAACATTCGTCACGGTTGATTTAGCAATTTTAAGTGATTTTGCCTTGTCGGCGTGGAAATAATTTGGATTTTGCTTATGCGCTTACAACATTTTGATCCAATGCTCTTCTTGCTTTGACATTTTGACAACTGAATAGAAACAAAATAAAGAACAAAATAAAGAAACAAAATTCCGTACGCATACACGTACTTCGTCATATTTGAGCCGACCCAGTTTTGACCGTTCCATCCGACATGAATGCACTCGGGTGTAAAGTGTCGTAAATAAATAAAAAAATAAATCCTTTATTCTAAAAACCTATTGTTACAACTGTAGATCTTATGTTCTGAACTCAAGGACAGTTTTGATGGCCTAGATCATCCCAGTTTATCTCATCATGTTTTCTTACATTCGAAAATATTCACTGAATATAGTTAAATACGTGCATTACTTTGGGCAGCTCAAAAAATTTAGTCACTACTTCTGAAGTTTTGAACTACATTTTGGATAACCTAGAACATTCCAGAAAGATACACAAATGTTTAACGCTTATCAACGAGAATTCAACAATACGTATACATATGTAACATATCCTAAACCAACGCTTTACACAATTAATAAGGTATTATTTTAACTTCTATATTATTTAAAGTGGTTCTAGGTCGTCAATGTTGCCTTGAAATCATATATTTTATTGTTATTTTTGCCAGATAGAAGAATTAATGTTATACAAATTTGCTGAAGACAAAGTACACTTTTATTCAATCTGTGATTTTAAACAGCCTATTTTTTTCTGAGTTCATATATGACTCCTTGCGTTTGAAGGGGTTTAAAAGGCTCTGTCTAAAACTAGGGTGCTCCAAACTTCTTTCTGTGATATATTTTTTTGTAATGATTTCTCTTTATTTACCTCTGTTATTTTTATGTCTCATCTCTAATTTTTAATGTCTTGCTGATTTGACTTTACACTTCTGTTTATTTTCTATAACATAATGACCTTTTTTGTGGTTTTTTATCAATTTTCCAATTAATATTTTCTTGTAATGTTATCAACAAGTAAAACTTCAAAAAATATCAGAAACAAGAAAAAAAAATTACTTGGTATTAAGGCTACGCTATATGTGTTTAGCAAATCGACCCTTAATCATTGTTGGAACCAGTTTACGTCCAGTTCGTATTAGATATGTTATTCATAAGCAATTTTTGTTTTTTAACTTCTTTATTAATTAAAAATGTTCTAGGTCGTCAATTTTGCCTGGAACTCAAATATTTTATTTTTATTTTTGCCAGATAGAAGAATTTATGTTAAACAAATTTGCCGAAGGGGAACGTCCATTAATTATGTCAAGCAAAAAGTGACTTTTTGTAACCCCTCCCCTCCTCCCCTGTCACGTTTTTTTGTATGGATTGTCACGCCCCCCCCTCTTCCCCTTACTGCGTGACATAATTAATGAACTTTCACAAGACAGTGTACACTTTAACTCAATCTGTGATTTTATACAGCCATTTTACTTTTGAGGTCATATAAATTTTTTTTTCGTGTATTTCTTCAAATGGTGACAATCATCGACGCTAGGGAGACGACTCCACCACCTGAACCTTACCTAACGACTCATGACTATGAGCCGAGACCAACCGCTTTACTTCCCTTCCGAAGGAAGACGTGACCAGATTTTTTCTCCTCAAAAAAACCACCGACGTCGACTGGGATTGAACCCAGACCTGCTGGGGTGACAAGTAGCAGTCACGCTTACCACTACACCACCGACGCCGACAAGAGGACATATATGACTCTTTATGTTTGAAGGGATTAAAAAGGCTCTGTCTAATACTAGAGTTTCTCTTTATTTACCTCTGTTGTTTTTATATCTCATCTCTAATTTTTAATATTTTGCTGACTTGACTTAACACTTCTGTTTTTTTTCTATAAAATAATGATCTTTTTGGTGGTTTTTATCAATTTTCCAATTTTTTTTTTAATTTTTTGCATATGTTCTTGTAATGTTACAAACAAGTAAAACTTCAAAAAATATCAGAAACAAGAAGAATGTTACGTGGTATCGATGCTACGCTATACGTGTTTAGCAAATCGACCTTTAATCCATGTTGGAACCAGTTTACGTCCAGTGCGTATAAGATATGTTTATCAGTGTGACTCCCCAAGCCGGCGTGGGTTTGGAAACCAAAAACGTATAATTAGTTTAGTGAGGAAATAGGTCAATCTTTAAACATCTTTAAACAAACTGAATAAACAGCAGCTTTGATGCCTGTAACATGCATTTTAAGGAACTGAGTAGCATTTGAAATGATCGACTTCCTATTTGGTATTAACGGCCAAACAAATGAAATTGTGGCTTTGTTTACAATTTTGGCAGATTTAATAACTTGTTAGCTTGCACATTGATGGAAAATGCTTTTGCAGGCGCTTTATTCACAAAAGAGAATATCGATTCAGAGAATTGATCAACGAGCATTGGCCCTCTTAAAATGTTACGCGACAATTGTCCATTCCATAACCCCATTCATATACGTTAATGAAAAAAATCAGGATTTACCTTAGCAAAAAATGACAACGTGTTCCTCAGTAGGACATTCTCTTGCACTGTCAGTCTCAATATCGTGCCACACAAAGCGCAAGATTCGAACAACGCACGGTAGGATGGAAGAGTGGCTCTTCAGTCTGACGGTAGCATGTTCGGTATTGCAAAAGACAACACCTACAAAAATAAAAACAAAACATTCGCTGCCGCCGCCGCCGCCGCTTTTCATTCTCTCCGACAAGAAGACGAGGTGTTGCTTGCTCGCTCAGAGCACGCGAGCTCCAATCTAACGCCCCAAAGCTCAAATCTTCAACCAACAGCCAGCAGATACCGGTCGTATAGCCGCCCGTTCGGACGTATGTGAGCGCGCTCTGCCAGCCAGTCAGTGTAGGACTTTGTGTCCAATGTAAAATCCGTGGTCGTGTGCGAAAAGTACCTTCTTCACAGTGAGTGAGCGGATGTTGTTTCTGCAAGTGGATGCTCTTCGTCTTGGACGGTATTATTGTTATTATAATATCGTTCGCAACGCATCGTTTGTTACCTCTTTTTCTTATATTCGTGTACCACCCAGCACAAGCATCTATCATTTATCTACGACAACAAATAGCAACAGTTATAACGCAGAAGGCGTAATCGCATTGTATTACTTCTATTAGAGAAATGAGCCGGTATGACCTTCGAAGGTCTACGGTTCACTGAAGAACGATTCTGTGAGAGAACGTCATTCAATTAAGTTGAAAAGTTACCAGCTTTGCGATCGAAGTTCGAATGTAAAATTCACTGATTTGAACTAGTGACCTCTGAGCTGTGTTGGGTGCAGTGAAGTGCAACGGTGAGAATTCTGGTCCACTTTGGCCTGACCGTAGAAACCTAGTTTCGCACGCGTCGTCGTCGTCGTCGTCGTCGTCGTCGCCGTGGTCGAAATCGTGTTCGAGGCCTAGCGGTTGTTGAGGCAGAGGCGTATCAGCGAGAAAACAAAGCTCACAAAACGTGACCGCGCTCGCGAGATGTTGTCACCGTCGTCGCCGTTTGAGGCATAGAAGATTTCGGTGTGAAGAGCAGCTTCAAGTGGCCTACAGAAAGAAGAGGAGGAAAAGAAATTGGTGCATTCATCTGCTCTCCTCCCTTGGGGAGACTTGAGTGATTGTTGCGGTTTGTTTTCGGGGGAGTGAAGGTGCATTTCTGCAGAAGAAGAGAACAGCTGTGCTCGCATTGTTAGTACCGGTTTACTGCTTCGGGTAGGTGAATTATTTTCTCGTAAAAAGTTCAAAAACTAAATTCTTGGACACATTCGGAGATGTTTCGTGTAGCCTACATTGAAAATTATTTTTCTTTAATTAGCTTTAATTCACTCGTTTCGTAAACATGGATATTGTACATAGAACAATTATCTCGTTAATTGTAAGTAAAATTCATATTGCTTGCCATCTGGTGAAATGCTGTCATTACAATTTGTTTGTATAATGCACGAAACGAATTTCGTGAAGACCGACAATCGCTGCCTTTTCTATCGTACTCATAGATTTAAGTGTTGCTGGTGGGAGATCATATTTCGATATAATAATAAAAGCGCTGTCGAAGGGTGTGACTTCATACTCATTAACTTATCACGAGTCAACGAGGCCTAGTGAGATTAACCACGGATTCAATACCAGATCTTCGTAAAGGTACAGAATCAAACTTCCCATGTCAGCAAAATTGAAAACGATAAGCAACTCGTCGTGATTGCGCTTTTTTCGAATTACATTTCGAGTCGATATGGCAGATCTGTCAATCATTCATGCAATCACCAAGGAGACGTTTCTTTTCGATGTGTAACAAAATATTCGAGCTCTTTGTATTGTTTTCGTGAAATGTATGAAAGTTCATTCTGTGCTAACAAACGCATTGTATTTTTTAAATTTGCGTTTGTGGCATTGACAACGAAAGTAGGTTCAAATCAGTTTCGTTGCAAAAAACAACGATTAGTATCATGAGTCCTAAAGCCCTATTCAAAGTAAATTCGGGAGCATTCAAGTGATCATAACTCATAACATCATAAATTAAACAACATACACGGTTGATCAAAACGTCAAACAAAAGGATATTTATTCAGGACATTATAACAAGTTATTACATTTCACCGTTTCGAACGAACTGTCGCACTTTACTTGTGATTGATGACATCATGATCTGCACAGTCGCTGGTGACACTGTACCGGCGAACTTCTTCCACTTTAAACGCCTTTGTTGTGCATTTGTCACTTCTTTACCGCATCTTCAAAGTTTTCGCTTGACAATTGCCCAATATTTTACGATCGGTCTGAACTCAGGGCAATTCGGAGGATTAATCTCTTGGGCGACGAAATTAACAGTGTTGGCAGCATACCATTCTGGTACCTCCTTAGAGTATTTGGAGCTGGCTAGATCCGGCCAAAACATAACGCTGGTGTAGTGTTGCTGAATGAAGAGTAAAATCCGCGTTTTCAGACACCCTTTAATGAAATCCTTCGACGTCATTGTGTGAGATGTGATGAAAAACTTATACCTGGTAGGGACATCCCCACGACTAGTAGCCAAGGAAAAATTTCGTCCGGAGATTTATTTATAATCTACTTTCCATATGTTTTGTCATCCATTAAAACACAGCCATCAAATTTCATCATAGCTCGTTCGTATTGTAATCGTGCTCGCTTTTTGGCCACTAAATTTTGTTTCGGGGAGCGATTCGGATGTTTACAAAAATACTTATATCCTTCTCTTGAAAGGATGTTACGCACGGTGCAGATGTTGGAATCGTATTTCTTTGGCAAATCACGTATGGATACACCTGTGTTGCCTTTCACGTACCTCAACACTTTTCTCCTCAACGGTTTGTCCCTAGTGCCATTATTGTGATACACACATAGAAATTATGAATTTTATACGCGACGTAATTCATGTTTGTAAAAAGTCGGAGAACGTAGACAAAGATTTCGTAAAAAATATCGTCTCCTGAAGCCATTGATTACGTTTGTCAGATAGGCCCTAATTTTTTGTTTGTTAAAATAATTATTCGTTATAGCTTAGTGTTTTTTAATGATATGTTGCACGTTAATGATTGCATTTCTTCCATGACCGTGGACAACAATATCAATATTAATCTTCATTTAGCTAGTCGATTTATGATGGAAGTGGACTATATAGAACAGAAATGAAATAACTAAACATTCAACAAAGATGTTGTTGTTCAATTATCCTATGGCAAAGAAAATGTTATAGTCGGTGAAATCAATTGTGTTCTGATCGAAAATGCTATTTTAAGTTCAGTAAAGAATTAAAACGGAGGCTTGAAGAATTCAACTCACTCCCTGGATTTGAAACATTAAACAGATTAAACCATTCTGAAAATACGAACTACTGTAACTATTATTGTAGATACACTACCAGTCAAAAGTTTCGACTTACTTCCCAAGCAACACACAAGTTTTATAACGGTTGAAAATACCTGTACAAGACTAGATTTGTTTATAAAGAAGCTTACTTAACATAATAACATGCAGATGTGTTACTCGGGCTCGAAAAGTCTTGCAACTCACTCTTGAATATTGCATAACCCTGAAACCTATCGACTCACCTAGAGGCATTAGAATATATCCCGCATAACGTAAAGCAATTTGCTATATAGTCAAATCAATATTTCGAGTGTAAGATATCCTGTCACATTTTATGTTATTCTTATAAAATAGTTTAATCTCGTTTCAACATATAACCTCTACATAACCACAGATTCCTAGTGTATGCCATATTGTCATTGATTTTTCATTGGTTTTTTATTGTCTGCACTCTGTCTGGATTATATACCAACTTTTTGGCATAGAGTACAGCAAACATTTTGTTCGTGAAAACTGCCATTTTTTTAAGGTAACTGAACCTAACCGCCTCTGGAGCCTCCATTTTCTCAGTCGGAAAAGGCGCAGCTATAAAGCAACAGGTGGTTTGGTTCGATACCCGGTCTGGTCTAGGAATTTTTAGTGATGAAAAATTTCTCGACTCCCTGGGTATGCCTTGCCACTCAATCATATTGATGCAAAATATGGTACCTAACGTCGAAAGCTCCCAAGTAATAACTGTGGAAGTGCATTAAGAACACTAAGTTGAGAACAAAGCGATAAGCTATTTACTAAGAAGAAGAAGAAAAACTTAACCGCCTGTTCAACATATTACTATTTGGTATTTTACCATCTGAAATGTCGATAAAACTATAGAGGAGATTTTAAGAATATAGTTGTCAACTATAAGGGTAAATGTCATAACAATAACGTAAACGATTGTCAGAAATACGGGACATTAATTGTTTAGAAGATCAAAAGCTTTCGAAACGTGTAAAATATAATTTTGAATTCGGCCAATACTTGGCACTAGTGGGTTTCACATGCCTAATGAGAAGATTTTTAACGAGTTTATATCGTAATCCGGAACACTTAAAAAAACTGCACTTCCAGTCCAAATATCAAGGGCTTCCGGAAGGTGGAGAGCATGGTTCGATATTCGGACACTAAGTGGCGCTAGGGCGTATGTTAAACAGAGCACTTTTCAACGGGTTCATATCGTGATCCCATATTGAAATGTGGGAGAATTATTATTAACTCGTGGGGAGTGAGACCTGAACATTTTGGAATTACTTAAATATGTATGCAGTCAGTTTGGAAAAGCTTAAATCCCTTAAAATATCAGCCTTTTGAAGTTTGGAGCACATGTAAATATAATGTGAGTCAACCTAAAATCACTTGAATAGTAAGTTATTTAGTTCTCAAAAAAAATAAAATTAAAATGCTTGAAAATGAAGTATGTTAGACGAACGGTTGGAATCACTTGAATATGATGTGATTTAGTCATTTAGTCAAGATTGGAAACAGTTGAATACCTGAAAGAACCTGAAATCAGACAAATGAATATGATGTATTTAAAACCTGAGAGATTGTTTGTTTGTTTGTTTGTTTGTTTATATATTAACGACACTTTACACAATAGTGTAAATTCGTGTAGGAAAAGCGGAGTATTTAGATAAACAGTGGTATCATCTTCTCTTATACACACTTTCCTTCTTCTTCTTATTTATCTTCTTCACTTCATTTGTTCTTCTTCTTCGTCATAATCATCGATGAATTCTTCTTCTCCAAGTTGCTTAAGTAACCCCGTTTGGTGCAGGAATGCTAGCCGTTTTTTCGTTTTACCTTCGCTATTATTCAGAGCATCTTGTAGGCTGGTAGAGCTGACGTCGTTTTCTTGACGTTCTGTCACGTACTTTCGACAGTGGAGAATAACGTACCGCACGTTGATTTCGGTTCCGCAGCGTTTGCAGATGGGCGTCCATATTCAATAGAAAAGAGTGTGTCAGCCGAGTGTGGCCGATCCTGAGGTGTGTTAGAGCACGTTGGTTGGCTGAGTTGGCTAGGTCCACCCACCTGCGCATGTCACACATCACTTCTCTCAATTTTGCATCTCTAGCTTTATACCACTGTTGGTCCCATCGGCATCGTATCTCTAGCCTCGTTCGCTAGTCGATCAGTCTATGTGTTTCCGATGATCCCAAAATGTCCTGGAATCGCTCCTTTTATAGTGTACTCCTCTGCTGAGAAAACACTGCATGCTTTCGGAAGGCTGAACAAATCTGCAAGCAAAATGCGCCTCCAACGGTGTCTGGTCACAAGCAGCTTTCCGCAGCTCTCTATCCGGCAAATCACAGACTCGTACACTTCGCTTTACGTCCCATACTATCAACGGTTTACGTGCGTGCCAGACACGATCGCTCTGTCTTGTTGAATGGTCGACAGCGGAAAGTTCTGTACCGGTCAGATCAAGTACTGGGTCAGATGCTCACCGGATCAGTGAAAGGGTGCTGTTGGTTCGGTTTTTTTTTCTAGAATCCGGATAGCCGTTCGTGCTACAGATTGAACTGCAAGCAATTCAAAGGAGAGTGTTCCAGCTTCGTTCATAACCGAGATGATTAGGTTGATCACAAACGCTCCGGAAGCGTAGCGTACCATTTTGTTGTACGCTGGGGCTAGGGTCTGCAGCGTCTCCGGTCCTCCTCGGCTCACTAGTCTAACACCGTACGTCAGCTTCACAGTTCCTAGCGCCGAACCCACCTGCAGCAGGGTTGCTTGGTTGTCACGCAAGAGTTTCACTCCGATCATCTGCAGCATCCGTAGTTGAAACTCGCATGCTTTCTTCACCGCTTTTCAGTGCGGCTTGAACGGCAGCGTGACACCCAGGATCCTCAGACGGTTGATTTTCGGGACGGGGGTTCGATCGATGATGATCTCTAGCGTCGGCTCTCGACGCGCATTAGGGCTGCAGTAGAAAGTTTGTGACTTCGTCGCGGTTATGGCAAACCCCACGCTTTTGACTCACTTGTTCACAGCTTTGACAGCGGGCTGCAGCTTTCGGTACAATCCTTCCCCTTTCGCGCCTCGTACCACGAGGAGGATGTCGTCCGCGTACAAAAGCACATCGACTCCGATGGGAAGCACACGGAAGATCGGCTGTATTACAACAAAAAAAAAGTGTCATGGAAAATACGGAACCTTGTGGCACTCCATTCTCCAGTGGGTACTCACGAGGCGTGTGTCCCCCTATGGACACCTGGAACGTGCGTTCTGAGAGAAAACTCTGCAATAGATTCAACATGCAACCACGTATTCACCAACTCTTTAGTGTCCTCAATATAACATGTCACCAGGTGGTGTCGTACGCCTTCGACAGGTCCAAAGATGCTATCAGGCAGTGCTCGTCGGTAGTAAGCAGCGACCGTTGAAGCTCGGCAAAGTACGAGTCGGTGCCGCGTCCTGCACGAAGCGTGCTGTCGCTTGTCGTGCCGTCCAATCAACTCTAACTCGGTGATTAAAAAATTACTCTAACACTATGTTAATCCACCATGACAAGCTTGAAAGCATTTTAATGTTACGACTGATACGAGCGAAGTAATAGTTTATAGTGTTAAAAACATATGAAGTCAGTAAATCTTGAATCACTTGAATACAAAGTTATTCAGTCCTTAAAAATTTGAAATCAGGCTTGAAATGCTTACATTATGTGAGTAAAAGATTGGAATAATTTGAATATGACGTGAATTTGTCCTTAAATGATTGGAATAACATAAATACTGAGTAATCCAAGCAGCACCCAATGTTCGAAAATTGTTACAGCAACTTGATTGTGATTTGATTGAGTCACAAAGCAGTCACTTTAACTGGTTTGCAACATGTGTGCTACTAGGGAAATTATACCTGTAAGATGCATGAGCAGTTTGAAATCACATAAAAATAAAGTAATTTCAACCTCAAAACTGTGGAAGAACTGAAAATAAAATTATAAGACTTTAAGATTTTGAAAGCACACAAACATGAGGAAAGTTGAATTAGAATAATTTAATAATGATGTTGAGGCCTTCCTTAGCTCAAGCATTAGGCGCTGCTTTTATACAAAACCATTCTAAGTTGGTCGAGATTACGATATAAAATCATTGAGAAATGCACATATCCCCAGGCTCTCCGTCTTCCAAAAGTTCTTGACTTCCTGAACAACTTGCTGAAGATTGGAACTTTCTAGTCCAACACGATATAAAGTCATCCAAAATACTTTCTTTTTCATATCCACTAGTGCCACGTAGTTATGGAATTCCGAACCAAACTCTCCACTTTACCTCCTGGACAAGTTTGCTGAAGATTCAAACTTTCTAGGTGGTCGGAATCACGATATTATCTCACTTTTACATGGTCACTAGTGCCACTTAGTAGCCGTTATTTCAACACATACTTTACATTTTCCGAACGATCTTCACCTTTCGAACAACTTAGCTGGAGGTTCAATTTTTCGTGGAGTTTGAAATCACGATCTGAACTCGTTAAAAAAATGCATTATTTTACATGCCCACTACCGCCACGTAGTGATCGAATTCCAAACCATACTCTCAATTTTACGGAATCTCTTGACGTTCTAAACAACTTTGCCTAAATCAACAATTTTGCTGGTTATCAAGGTGATGCAATATTCAAGTGTGCGTCGCAATACTTTGCAAAGTGTGTCGGTATTTTTACAGGAGGTGTATGTTTAAGCCTTGAATAGATCGATTGTGCCTGCGACAGGCATACAACGTACAGCGTCGTACTTCTTTAGTCTAGTACCTGTTTTTAAGTACTGAATTAAATTATTTGACAGTTTGTACAACGCTGTACGTTGCATGGCTGTCCCAGGCATTAGATTATGCT
The DNA here is from genome assembly GCA_034211315.2 of Aedes japonicus. Taxonomy (NCBI): domain Eukaryota; kingdom Metazoa; phylum Arthropoda; class Insecta; order Diptera; family Culicidae; genus Aedes; species Aedes japonicus. Next base: position 154,102 of record JASCZW010005079.1, on the reverse strand, counting down.
TCAGTGATATTTATAAAAAACTAGCTGAACTAAATGAATGGAAATTTAATATAACTAGCACGTTTATGATTGTTTTTCGGTCTGAGTTTTTTTTCTTGACTAAGAAGGGGTTCAAACTTCTATCAGAACATGCTTTTTATCCGAGAAATATACATTGTGTGTTTTAGTTACCTGGATAATTCTCATATTTGGTTGAAATTTGTGCTCAAATTTTGTGTATGTAAGCTCTCACTTCTAGAGGAGTGGAAGAGTCTCAAACAATCACCAGCCCCAAAAAACACTGCATACACATTTTCACGCTGATCGGTTCTGTAGTCTATAAGGGACACACATACAGACAGGCAGACAGACAGACAGACAGACAGACAGACAGACAGAAATTCATTTTTCCAGAAACATGCTCACATGCCAAATGTGGTTTAATCTGTTTGAACAGCTCTAGAGATATGCCGAAATTTGTGTTTCATTTGTATGAGAGCCTTCCCTCCACCCCTTTGGAAAGAGGTAGGGGTCTTGAATCACAATAGAAACATTTCTTGCCTCTAAAAACCTCCACATGCCAAATTTGATTTCATTTGCTCTATTTGATTTCGAGTTATTCAGAAAATTGTGTTACATTTGTATGGGAGCCTCACTTTTCCGAGGGCGGAGGGATGTTTAGAAACATATGGTGACTTCAAACCTGCCAAATTAAGTTCCTTGTGCTTGATTAGTTCTCGAGTTATGAAGAAATTTGTGTTTCATTTGTATGGGAACCCTCCATTCCAGAGGGAGGCGGGGTTTCAAACTACCTTAAAAACATTTTTTTAAAACCCTACACATGCCAATTTTGGTTCCATTTGCTTAATTAGTTCTCGAGTTATGCAGAATTTGTGTTTAATTTATATGTGACCCCCCCTCCTCCCTCTCCCCCTACCTTCCAGAACACGAAGGGGTTTCTAACTACCATAAAAATATTTCTCAAAAGACTGATCAAATTTGATTTTATTTGCTTCATTATTTTTCGAGTTAGTCAGAAATTTGTGTTGCATTTGTATGGAAGCTTACCCTTTTGGAAAAAGGAGGGATCTCGTGCCATCGTAGAAACATTTTTCACCTTAAAAAACCTCCACCTGTCAAATTTTGTTCCATTTGACTGATCAGTTTTCAAGTTATGCACAAAAATGGGGGAACTCGCTCTTTTAGAAGGAAGGAACATTTCTTGCCGTCAAAAGCTTTCACCTGTTAAGTTTTGTTCCATTTGCTTGATTATTTCTCGAGTTATGTAGACAATTGTGTAATATGGGAGCATTCTCCTCTTTCAGAGGGTGGAGGGGTTTCAATCCACTATAAACATATTTTTTGCCTCCAAAAACTTCCACATGGCAAATTTGGTTTCATTTGCTTAGTTAGTTCTCAAGTTTTGCAGAAATCCCCTTCAGAAAGGGGAGGCGTCTTTAACCACCATAGAGGCATTTTTTTTTCGCTAAATTTGGGTTCTTTTGCTTGAATAGTTCTCGAGTTATGCAGAAATTGGTGTTGCATTTGTATGGGAGCCCTTCTTTCCAGCAGGGGAGGGGTTTAAAACCATCATAAAAATCTTTTCTAGCCCCAAAAACCCTTGCATACAAAATGTCACGCCGATCGGTTCAGTAGTTTTCGAGTCTGTAAGGTTCAGTCAGATAGAAAGCCAGTTTTATGTATAGAGGAAAGGCTTGTAAGATGGAACAGCGCCACTTTTGACATTCAAAGCGACAAACACTATCGCGCTGACAAGTGCTAACCTCATTTTTTTACTATTCTTCAACTTTCATTTGCTTTTGGAGTGAATACACTCATTCTATTTAGCTCTTCCAGGTTTCAATGTTCTAAAGTGTTGGCATAATTAAATTAGCAATTACTCTTGTGCTTAGTAAATGGAAATTTCTCATCGATATCAAAAGGTTAACGTTTATGTTGCCTAGCTTTTTTGATGTATTTTTATGATTCAAAGGCATTTCCAAAAAAAATAAAAATCGTAAAGTGAAACAATTTTTTGATGTTTTGTATTTATGAATCCACTAAAAAATAAAAATTATACATGCTACGAGCAAAAAACGGATCGTGTTCCATCTTACAAGCCTTTCCTATATAGATGGATAGATGTTCAAAATTTTACAACGATTTTATTATCGTTTTCCAACCAACACAGTGTGATTTTGAAACTTTAAATTCTACAAAATCACTGGAAACTGAATCCATACTTATTGAATGCTGTAGAGGTTATGCAGAGATTTGAGGAGCCAATAAATAAGTTAAAAACGCGAAATCCTCAACGATACCGGTACGATACGATACGGAAGACTCTGATGATCCTCATGGCATCTATCAAACCGAAATTCTCAACACAATCATCCTCAATGACAACGTTAATACTTCTGCTCCAGATCAGGTTAGCAGTGACGTCTATGCTACAACGCACAACTCTCGGCTACAAACCTTTTATCTATTACCACTCCTATGGATGAATTCTCTTCGGGTTATCAATCGAACGTAATCTATATGGGATTTGACAGCTGCTTTCGATGGGATCAATCACGATATTGTAGTGGCAAAATTGGAATCGGCTTGGATTCAGTGGTTCATTATTGTATTGATAAGAGACATATTTATGTGGCAGAAGTTTCTGTGACATGGAGGCGACCTAGGTGTAGTGGTTAACATTCATACCTCTCACACTAAAGTCACGAGTTCGCGTCTCATCCCCGGACAGGTTACGAAAATATCCATAAGGTATTTGAGTGACTACGACGGAAGATGAACAAACCCAGGGCTGAAAATAATCGATAATAGAGGAATAACAAAAAAGCTTTTGTGACATGATTGGTGAGAAATTTTGGCAGAAATTTTGTATCGATGATGTTCCATCAAATTATTTGCAGCAGTGGAGTCAAAACCAAGCTTAAAATTACCAACAAAAAAATGCTCTTGAAACTGTATAAGCAACAGTGCCTGGAGCATTTTATACTACTTTTCATTAAGATCTAGTGAAGTTTTGGTCAGATTGAGCAAGCTAAAGCTTTACTTTAATTGTTGTGTTTTATATTCTCCGTACGTGGAGTAACAATTATGATGTAGAAGAAGATGTTCGCTCATCACTATGAGGCACCAATAGTGGACAGTAATGTTTTTGCTAGAATGAAAGATATGAAGAGAAAGTGTTGAAGGTTCCGTCAGTGTACGGCAGGTTGGAAATCGAACAGATGTTTGAAAATTGAGCGAAAGGGCATGGCTACAATGGTACTCGAACCAAGGACGTCATCTTTTGCCTAACATCCCACTGCGGGGTAGGTTGAGGCACGGACAAATCCGCCACATCAACAGGCAAAAGATGACGTTTGGAAGGCGCTCATGTACCACTGATGGCTTTGTGATAGTTATTCTAGCGATATATTGGGTGCACTCTGTTTTGATGCGCACATGTGAGAGGAACTCTCTACTTTTTGGGTTTGAAAAACCTTACTGTCCACTTTTGGTGCCTCGTGGTGATGAGCGAACATCTCCTTCTACAGCAAGCTAAAGCTACTCCAGAAAGTATGGACGCACCCAATTCTTGCGAAGGTACTTCATAAGATTCAGCACAGACTTCCTAATGAAAAGTCTTGACACTTTCTTCCAATCTTTTTCAAACTGTGGAATGGTATCTGCTGTCGCGACGTGTTCTCTAAGATTTGGCTTAGTTTTGACGGTTTGGTGGTATAGCATTCAATCGTTGATTTCGCGTAATGGCAAGATGCAAGGTCAAAGAAAAGACACGAGGCTTCGACCCATGGGATGTTTGTGCGACCCATCGTTTTTGTAAGCATGTTTGATGTATATTTCACTGTTTTTCGAATCAGTTGTGATGAAGGTTTGTAAAATCTTACCATAGCAACAAATAGCTTGCCAATATCTCGAAAACGGTTACTTTAAGGGAGATCATTAGTGTGAGCATTTCGATTAAATATTTGGTGCAGAATCATATTCTAGCATTTAAAAGTATATTAAAAAAACATAAATTGGTAATATGAAAATCTTCCAAAAGTGGATATTAAAACTTTTTTTAAACTATTTGTTGTCCATGTTGTCCTGCGTACGTCATAAACAAGGGACTTTTTGTACAAATTTCAAAAAATTAAAAATAACCTATTTTCGGAATTAGAATTTTAAGTTTTAATTATGATTTTTTCATCTACTGCGTATATTTATTTTAAAAGGATATTCTGTAACTAGAAATTAGAAGAAGAATTAGTATCTTCCATTTAATTCCAACTACCTTTGCTTATCTTCGACAGATACGCGTATTTCGTCTACAATGTGCAGACTTCTTCAGTGTCTCGTACTAATAACTCGACTGGACTAGTACGAGACACTGAAGAAGTCTGCACATTGTAGACGAAATACGCGTATCTGTCGAAGATAAGCAAAGGTAGTTGGAATTAAATGGAAGATACTAATTCTTCTTCTAATTTCTAGTTACAGGTATTCCACTAAACAGCTCAAAACCCTCTAGGATTCGAGGATATTCTGATTCCCTACCATTTTTTCTGGGTTCTTTTTTCTAAAGCGAACGATTTCCAAGCTATTGCTTTTCTAAATCTATGATATCAAAAACACATAAGCCCTTTTCAAAAGTTTTTCGAATCAAAACGACTGTTCCTCATGCCAAAACTGTAATACTGGAAATTTTTGGCCATATCTAAAATATTAAAGATTTGTTATTTACTGATTTGGCGTGGAACCACTTAGCTGCATTAACTGCAGTAGCACTTTTAAAATGTCATTTTGTGCTCTTGACTAGTTTTTACGTCATCTTACGTATGTTATTATTTCGAGTTTATATGGTCTTATAATTTTAAAACAGACGCAGTTTTCTGTTTAACGTGCCGCACATGTACATGATTTTTCCCAAGAGTGTAGACCCTAGCTAAGGAAAATAACAAGCTGATATCATATAAGTACCAAATTCTGTTATCCTACTTATCGTTTTGATTTCCGCTGTTATCGCATAACAAATTTAGTTATCATCATTGGCAAATTTTATTATCATATGTTATCATGTTGAACACATTTTTTTTTATGAACGTCATAAGTTGAATTGTAAAACTATAAATATTTCCAACATATTTAAACAAGAAATTTTGCTTTTGATCAAAATTTTTTTTTTCAGTTATTAGCATAAGAATTTGATTTAAAATTGATAATATACTTTGATACTTTTTCAATAAATTTGATTACAATACAGAATTTATTATCAAATTGTTCTCAGTGATAACAAATAAGTTATTATTATGATATTCAACGAGTATTTTTTTGTTATTCAATCTGTTATTTCGGCTGTTTATTCAGCCTCAATGATAACATATTCAGTGATCAAAAAATGATAACCTGTTATAAGAACTTGTTATCAATTTGGTATAATGCTTTGCTTGAGGAACCTGAAGTTTCGCGTTTGAATCACTTGAAGGGCCTGTAACGGTAAACAATTTCTTAAAACTCAATACCGGAACATCTCTGTAAATCACTAGACCGACACAAACATCGCCCAACGCAATTAATATTAAGCCAAAGTGGCCCTCTTCTACGTGCTGCGCCCCATCGAGGCTTAAAACACTGATATAATTGGTGATTCAGCTGTTACCGCGATTAAGCTGTAAAATGCCAAAAATGCGAAATAAAGTGCGTTGGTCATTTGGGAGTCACTCATGAATCACAAAACTGGCATTAAAGTTTTAAATTATAGGATGAAGAAGGTGACCTGCCAAACAGGTCACGACCCATAGGAGCGATAACTTCGTTTATGACAATACGGTTTGTGGCAATCCCTTATCATAAATTAAACTACAATGTATCATAAATTAGTAGAAAAATTAGTAATCTCCATTTAATTCCAACTACCTTTGCTTATCTTCGACAGATACGCGTATTTCGTCTACAATGTGCAGACTTTTTCAGTGTCTCGTATTAATAACTCGTACTAGTAAGTCGAGTTATTAGTACGAGACACTGAAGAAGTCTGCACATTGTAGACGAAATACGCGTATCTGTCGAAGATAAGCAAAGGTAGTTGGAATTAAATGGAGATTACTAATTTTTCTTCTAAATTATAGTTACAAGTATTCCACTAAACAGCTCAAACCCTTTAGGATTTATAATGTATCGATTTGAAGTTCAATGAGCTCAAGAGATCGGAATATTAAACTTGCTAATTTAGAAATCATTCCAATACAAATTTTATCCATCTCAAACAAAATGTTAACCAAATTTCACTAGTCGTTCGTTTGGCTCGTTTAAATGCAGTGGCAACAGAGCTACCCAGCTTAATGCACTGATTTATCATTTTCACGCATTCACTTATCAACGTCATGTTTATCTTTTTCCAGGTTATCTCCATCGTTCGATTTTGTTTCCAGTGAGATTGAAATTGAAATTGTTTTTTCACTTTGAAATAGCAAAGCATCTCGCTTCGGCTGAATAGGAAATCAAAACACCAAGTCGTGGAAATTGTCTTGCTTAAGCAATGGATTGACGTGCCCGTGCAATGTAGTAAGTAAAAATAAAGTGAAATAAATATTCCACAGACGTAAGCCGTCGTCATTCTGAGCCCACGAGAGAAGGCTAATGATGCTAGCTGTAATTGTGAAAGTGTGTCTTTGAAGGTTATCTCTCTGTGGTTTGTGGTTGGTTAACCGTCCAACGAAGAAAAAAAAACGAAGAGAAAGAAACTGAGAAGGATAAGTTCATAAATTAGCAGTGAATTAAAGAAAAAATGTGAGGAAGGAAAAAAACGAAACTCCGATTCCATCATCGAAGAAAGAATCAAGTTGGGTGATTTGGATTCGCAGTTTGCCGATGTTATTGAGGAGCGATTTCAAATGGGGCGGCATATATTTGCCTCAAAGTTGCGCGTCTAACAAGTGGTGTTTGTTTACTCGAAGAGAGCAGGAGCGGTAACTTTCTGACAAGTGTTAGTCCAAATATTATCGTCTTTTTGTGTAGAGAAGCGTTTGTTTGTTTGGAGATTCATAGAGCAGTTTTTCATCGCTTCGCATTTCAATTTAGGAAAAGCAGTGTGTGTGTTGCTAACGGATTCACAAGTAAGTATTTATTTGTGTGGAAAAACTTATGTTAACTTATGTTAAAGGGTAGGTCGATAATTTCAGCGACAGTTAGGATTCATTGGAAAATTGGCTATGATTATCGAAAAGTAACCAACTAAATATATATTTCAACTGATACACGTCAGTTAAATTTTGCGTTCGCGTCAAATGCTCGGTATTTTCAATTGGCACCCTCCATCAGAGCCCGTACAGTTGTTTCCGATGCGTTTTTTTCATTTTTTTTCACTTCCTCATTTTCTCTTCGCCTATCGCCTCTTTTTTGGTCTTCCGAAGTTCGCACTATATCATGGTCCAATAGTTTTTGATCGGAAGGCGTCCGGGACATTATTGTTGGGTTCATGTATTTCGATACAAAATCTACATAATTAGCCGCATACAACTCATGCCTGGTTTTGACGAGGTGACATGAAGCCAAATCGGGTCAAAGCTACGGCAAAATCCGTTTTTGGAGTCAAATAGTTTTTTAATATTACATTTGCCTTTGTTCACGAATGAGTCACCCCGTTTGCCACAAGAGCAAATGATTCCAAAATCAGCTACTTCGAAGTGAATTTCGGCAACTTCTTTCGTTTTGAACGGTTATCCAGACTTAACTGTGAAATATTCCTGTACCAGCAGGTGCTTTAAATCCGCTTGACGTTGGTCTTGTCACCAAGGATGCAGCACCGGTATTTAAGCAGTGTCCAGGTACGCGTGTAACGTTTGCATTAAAACAATGGACCCACCCTGACAAAACTACCCATGCAGCATCAATCATAGAAACCCATGAGTCAGCAGAAAAAAATTGACAGCTCTATCAGTTTAACTCTAAACGTGATTGCAAAAACAGTGAGGCAACTCCGTTCAGAAGTGTGCGCGTTCAAAGACGGCACTCCACCGCGGCAAAAACGGACACCGTGCAGCACTTTGTGGTCGTCGGATACGCCCGTTTCGGTATCTACAACATCTTGGCACTATTAGACAACAATCAGAGCATCCAGAGAGAGCCCGGTTCCCGACGGCCGATGACCCTGAGCGACAAGAAGCTCCAAAGGATGCTGAAGAGGAAGACCGAGGGAAAAGTGGCTACATCGCTGCGTGCGCTTGGTCGGACACGTCGACCCACTACTTGAAGCGATCGTTGGAGGAGATTGAGCGGTTGAATATCGATGTGGTACCCAAGTCAGCAAACGTCCAACGTCCCCCAGCTGCGACCCATCAAGAATTTCTGGGCCGACCTGAGAAGTCAGTCTTCTCCAACAAGTTTATCGCGAAAACTGAGGAGGAATTGATAAATAAAACAAAAAAAAAGAACTCAAAAACATGCCTACACGCATGTTTTCGTTCGCCATGACGAATGTTCCGGTTAACTGCCGGAAGGCCGCTCGCAAGGGCGTTGATTATTTTTGCAAGTAAGCTTAAATAATTATCTTCCATGGGAAATTTATCAAGAGCAATTATCTGTCTTAGCTTTTATTATCCCCATCCGAAAAAAGTCCACATATTTGAACCAAACGTTATACGGGAGGCCTATTGCCTGTGAATAGACACATAACAGAAAATAGATATGGAAATAGTCACAGCCTTATAAGTCATCCTGTACTTGTCAGTTGAAGCCATATACCAGGAGGTGATGGACAGGTCGATTGCGGCCTCAACTTCAGTGAACAAATCATTCCACATCGGTTTGCCATCATTCAACATTGAACAGCCCAACCTGTCCAGCAGCTGATAGAGCCACTCGCCTCGAATGTCATTCATGTGGGATCCCCACGAAGTGTGGTGCGCATTCGAACCGCCCAGAATGACTTTGACGGATGGTATTCCGAACCTGGCCATCAAGACGGCTATCTTGCTGAATCCCGAAATGTTCAGGGTGGTGATGCAAAAGTGTCTGGACGAGGGCGTCTTCCCGGACAACGGGAAAATTCAGACCCTTGTGTTGCTACCAAAGATAGAGAAGCCACCAGGAGATTTATCGGCATATAGACCTATACGTCTGTTGGATACAGCGGGTACTGTGCTCGAGAGGGTAATCCTCAACAGACTGACAACGTACACGGAGGGTATAGGTGGTCTGTCTAATAAACAGTTTGGCTTCCGCAAAGGGAAGTCGACGGTGGATGCCATCCTGTCCGTCACCAAGACGGCTGAAGTGGCAATCCAGCACAAGATGAGAGGAGTACGACACTGTGCAGTGGTCACCCTTGACGTGAAAAATGCATTCAATAGCACCAGTTGGGTGGCTACCGCTGACTCGCTCCAACGCCTACAGGTTCCTGAGTACCTGTACAAGATTCTCGGAAGCTACTTCCACAATCGCGTACTGGTATTCAATACAGAGGCAGGCCAGAAACGTGTCCAGATCACCACAGGCGTCCCACAAGGTTCGATCCTGGGTCCGGTGTTATGGAACACGGTGTACGACGGTTCCCGGTGTACGACGGTACCACGGTTCCCGAGCGGGGTTTAGATAGTCGGGTTCGCAGACGACATCACCCTGGAGATATGTGGTGAGTCCATCGAAGAGGTCGAGCTAACGGCTTCGCACTCCATCGGCATTGTGGAGAGATGGGTGAGCTCCAGGCAATTGGAGCTAGCCAACCATAAGACTAAGGTCACGGTGGTGAATAATCGAAAATCGGAGCAACATGCGACGATCAGTGCAGGTAACTGCACAGTAGAATCAAAGAGGTTCTTGAGGTATCTTGGGGTTATGATCGACGATAAGCTGTCCTTTGTCAGCCACGTCGATTACTCTTGCATGAAATCCTCTATGGCTATATCGGCATTAACCCGCATGATGTCGAATAGCTCGGCGGTGCAAGGGAGTTAGCGTAAACTTCTGGCCACTGTCGCCCTGTCCATACTTAGGTACGGCGGGCCGGCATGGATCACCGCCTTAAGTATCAAGAGCTACGTAAGTAAGCTACAAAGTACGCACAGGCTTATGTGCCTAAGAGTGGTTAGTGCATACCGAACGGTATCACGCGACGCGGTCTGCGCCCTAGTGGGGATGGTGCCAATAGGCATGGTCATAAAAGAGGACGTAGAGTCCTTCGAACAACGTGGAACAAGACCACTAGAGCCGCATCCATGGTTAAGTGGCAAAGGGAATGGAACAGCTTCACCAAAGGTCATTGCACCCACCAACTAATCCCGGAATTAACCGGGTGGGTCGGTAGGCGACACGGTGAAGTGAACTTCCATTTATCGCAGATATTGTCAGGCCACGGCTGTTTTAGACAATACCTGCACATATATGGGCATGCACAGTCCTCCGCATGCAGCGAGTGCACGGGAGTCGAGGAAACTGCGGAGCATGTGTTCTTCGCATGTCCTCGCTTCGACGGCGCGAGATCCGGCATGATTGCCGTAAGCGGTCACGACACGACTCCGGACAATTTGGTCCCGAGGATGTGCCAAGACCTGGACATCTGGGACGCGGTATGCGTAGCAGCCTCCCAGATTGTCCTCGATCTCCAACAAAAATGGCGAAACCTACTTGCCATAGGCTGGATTTAGATAATTTGGATTCCAACTCGTGCGCGTTCCATTGAAGTACAACGTTCAATGGCCCAACCAGTGGTGGTCGTGGGAGAAAATTCTCATATGACATTTCTGTACCGTTTTCTTCTCGCGACGAAACATTGTTGCTGCCACCAGCCGATGGTTTAAAACATATTGCGACACAGATTTATGTCCCTCAGAATTTCGTTGATTACTGGATTATTACTGCATACATATGCTGTTTATTATGTGGAATCAAATCATAGAATGAATACCAACAACTCAGAATGAAAAATAACCACATAAGTGCGTTTTTAATCTATGGACGCAGTGGTTCTACGCCCCAACAAAAAAAAATCAAGCTATCAAATACAGTCACATACAATTTCTAAACTGTTTGAAACCGTCGGCAGAATTGGGAAAAAAAATTCTCTTTCAGTTTTCTATCCTTCGTCTTCGCTAAAACTGTACACATAAACTGTTGACTGTTTTGCAAAAAATGTACATTTACCACCTCTGGGCCCAACATCAGTCTGTTGCGTGGTGGCAGTAATAGCATCGCTTTCGTGATCCATCACCGAGGACTCAGGCGCAGATCCTGACGGGTCTACCTTTCTTCGACACTTTTTCCATTCTACATTGTCGACAAGCGGCAACATTGTCAGCAAGCTGTTTCTTCTTAAGCCTGGTAAAGGGAGCACCACTGCCATGCTCACGGGATTGGGAGGCCTTGCCGACTCTACTGAGCTTGTTTGCCAGGACAACACAGTGATTCTGCCAGAGATTTCTTCTCTTTGAGGGACTTGTACTTCTCTTTTAGGTGGGCAATCTCTCCAGACACACTTTCGAACTAATCTTTGGCGACCTGCTTTTCCTCGTTGGGATCAGACTTCTCAACGGTAAACATGGGATCAGTGCCAACTGTTCTGGATAGCACAACACCCCTTCCTAGGCTACCAGTCACGCAGCTCTTTTTCTCCTTTTGTTTTTGAGAGGGACTTTAACCATTCGGGTTTCTCCCTAAAAGAGGCTACTCTTCTGATGTTGAGCGTTCTTAAGAGGACCACACATTAACTCTTGGTGTGAACGGCCCCCCAACTGGCTCCATCCGACCCGATTTTATCATCGGGCTTCTTTAAGAAAAGAAGAATCTGTCTCCAGCGGAAGGGTGGCAACATACGCGGATGTAACTACTTGGGAATAAGTCCCCCGAACATAATTCTCCTTGTAAAAGACTTTCTTGACGTCTCGGTAGGATACACCCATGTTGGACCGTAACTTGAGAATGGCAGCTTTCTTCAAACGAAGGGGACAATTACGATTCGTAGGCTGATTAGCGCAGCGACAGTTGGAACAACAGGCCTTACGGAGACCACATGTTCACTTGAGTAGACTCGGCACCGGGTCTTACTCTTGCACTCGGCCTTGATATGCTCAAACCTATAACAGTTATAACACTGCAAGTGTACCGCATAGTAGGCACAGTTCTCGATTCTCAAGAGCCCAAACTTCACCTTTTCAGGGAAGCTCGAACCATCAAAGGTCAACAACACGAATAAGTTGTTAACCTTTTCGTCACCGCTTCTCTTACAGATCCTATGGACATCCACCGCCCCTTGTGTGGCGAGCTGTTCCAAGAGGATCTTTTTCGCGCACGTTGATGATATCCGAACTGGACACCACACAAGCTACTTTGTTAAGGGTTGGATGTGAACCAACTCTTACATTTTTCCCGCTGGCCAGCTTCGAGATCTGCTTCAGCTTTACAGCATCAGTAGGATTGCTGACCGCGAACACATATCTGGTTCCACCTATCTCGGTGTGCACATCAACGGCATCCCCAATAAAGGTTGTACGGAATCAAATTGCACCACTTTTAAATGGCTGTAATTTTTTCCCCGTTGTGTATTTTCTACTGAAATTATGGGTGGGATTAGTTCAACGTGTGTTTGTTTAGGCTGTGTAAGTTTCACTAGCAGATGTGCAATCGTTGTGAAGATGGAGTCGGAAGAACAGCAGCGGTGCAAAGAAATTTTGCGCACGTACCTCGAAAATCCGGATCTTTTTCATCGTGTCATCAGCAAGAAGCTGGGAATGGTACGTTCTACAGTGTCTCGTGTTTTAAATTGGTACCATGAACGTTTGACCATTGATCGGGAAGAAAAAAAAAGTAAAATATGCATCTGCGTATAGTGCTACGGATCACAAGCGGTAGTTCAAGCTTTTGAGAGGAATCCCAACAATTCAGTTCGAGATGTGACGAAGAAACTGAATCTATCCTAAACTTTCGTGCAAGATGCGAGAAACGTGAAGGACTAAAGGGTGAACACGAAATTATTGCGACACATTCAACAGGGCATAACTTTTTTACCATTGGGTAAAAATCAACCAAATTTTGCACACTTTCTCATTGATGCGTATTGTTTACATGCTGTCAAACTCGAAGTCGTGTTTTTCGATTCAACGAAAATGGAGGTGAACCAACGCGAGTCGAGAGATCAAATTCTTTCCAAACACCTGGAATTTCCTGACCTGTCGCACCGGCAGTTGGGAAAAATGTTGAACATTCACCATTCAACCGTCTCCAGAGTGTTGAAGCGGTTCCAGGAGCGGTTGACGTTGAACCACGGCAAAGGAGCTGGAAGAAAACCGGGACCGGAGAACAAAAAGACGGAGGGAAAGGTGAATCGGATGATTAAAGCAAATCCCAACGTCTCAAGCCGTGATTTGGCTAAAAAGATCGGCATGTCGCAGAGCTACGTCCAGAATGCAAAAAAAGAGAGCTGGACTACATACATACAAGGTACAGAACTTCCCAAACCGCGATGAGCGGCAACAATCGACGGCTAAAACTCGGGCACGGAAGCTCTACGAGAAGATGCTGACAAAATATGGCTGCTGTGTGATGGACGACGAAACGTATATAAAAGCCGATTTAAAGCAAATTCCGGGGTTGGATTTGGGTTTTCACCGGCAAGAGCAAGTTCTATGTGGACGACAAATTTAAGAAGAAGAAAATGTCGAAGTTCGTCTCCAAATATCTCATTTGGCAGGCCATCTGCTCTTGCGGACTGAGGAGTGAGCCTTTCGTGACAAAGGGCACAGTAAATGGCAAGATCTACAAATCTGAGTGCCTCGAGAAGCGCTTTTTGCCGTTCTTGCAGCAGCACGACGAAGCTCCGCTATTTTGGCCAGATTTGGCATCATGCCACTATTCTAAAAGTGACCTGGAGTGGTATGAGGCCAATTATGTCCATTTTGTTCCAAAGGACATGAATCCGCCAAACTGTCCGGAGCTGCGCCCGGTGGAGCAGTTCTGGACAATGATGAAGCGGGAACTTCGGAAGAGCAAGAAGACAGTCAAAGACGAGAAGGACATGTTAAGAAAATGGAAAAAAAACTGAGAAACTGGTACCGGATGACACTGCAAAGACTTAGATGGAGGGCATCAAGCGAAAATGCGTTCAATTTTACACTCAAGGCTCCATCGATTAAGGTTTCTTTTGATTTTTGAAGTAAATATATGTATAAAACTACCACAAAATTTTGGTTTGATTCTAAACATTATAAGAAAATTGGCATGACATTTTCGGTGTCGCAATAATTTCGTGTTCGCCCTTTACACACGAACAAAAGCCAAAAGGCGCCTAACCGCGATGAACGGCAGAAAACGATAGGTAAAACACGGAAGCTCTACACCCAGAAACCACATTGCCTCGTTATGGAAGATTAAACGTATGCAAATCAGACATCCGGCAGATTCCGGGGCTCCAGTGTTTCACTGCTCATCATAAATTCAATTCCCTGAGGGCATGAGAAAGCAAAAGATATCAAAGTTTGCCAAAAAATATATGATTTGGCAAGCAATTAGCTCGTGTAGAAAGCGGAGCACCGCATTTGTGACAACTGGAACGGTCAATGGGCAGGTGTACCTAAAGGAATGACTCCAAAAGCGTCTACTTCCTTTTCTGAGGTCACACGACCGCTGGCAGGATTTAGCCTCGTGCCATTACTCGAAAGAGGTTTTGGAGTGGTAGAAGGCTAAGCAGATCAATTTCTTGTCGAAGCATCTCAATACCTGAACGCACCGGAGCTACAGCCAATTGAAAAGTAATGGGCCATCATGAAGCAAGCATTTCGGAAGCATCCTAAGGAAGTGAAATCGGAGGAAGATATGAAGAAAAAATGGATTGCCACGCAAAAAAAAGGTTGGTCCAGATTTTAAACAGGATCCTATGAGTAGCGTAAAGAAGACGGTTCGTTCATTTGGATATGGAATTGAAACTGAATAAAACAAACACGGGAAAATATTCTTTACATGTTTTATTTTACTCCCTGAAAGTTTGAAGAAGATTGGTTACACGGGCGAATTTGCCGAATATTTTTGTTTGTGTGTCGCAATTTGATTCCGTACACCCTTTAGACTGTTGGACGCCACATCAAGGTGGTCCCAGGCTAGAATTTCACCTTTCGACATTGGTCTGTTGTATCAACACAAGGATGCTCTGAATGACGTAAGAATGAAGTACAATTTTATCACCTGATTCACTCTATGTCTGGTCGTGTTGGTCTTGTTGTTTGACTAGAGATTGTTGATTGACTTAATAAGCAAATTATTAACTTGGAAATTTGTTTACCCATTGTCTTAACTAGCTGCATGATCTCTAACTGAAAATTTCGTAAGAGTCTTACCATATGATACTCATCTATATCGCATTGCTCATATACTCCTTGGATCGATTATTATTAAAAAAAACCACTGTTGCTATTTTTGTGTCAATTTCTATTACGACACTGGAATTATAAATCAGTTGATGTACATTGGGCACAAACCTTGACGTAGACACCGTCGTTGCCTTTGTCGCGAAACCGTACGTGCCTCTTTTTAAATAGAAGTAAATGGCAATTCCAAGGAACCTGGCAAATTAAAATCCTATTTATGTATTTTTATCAACGTTGCTCCAGCCTGGTTCCATTTCTGTACAAAGATAACGTTGTTTAAGGCTCGCACTATGTTGTTACTTCGAGATAACTGGTAGATCATTTCAATGAAACTGATGTGTGTAACATCTGCCAAGCAACAGGCATCGGAGATGTAAATAACTACATTTCAACTATTCTAATGTATAGTGCAAATATTGTTATGAAGCGATCCAGGGCAATGCTGTGGGTGCCAATATGATATTATTCAACACAGGCTAGACATTGCAATAGCTTTGACGCAGGTGTGTATGCTGAATACTACGAGAGAGTATGAGGTGTTTGTGTGGCAATATTTGATAACCAAAACTCATCACCAGGACATTCTCTATCGTTAGGGTAGTGATGGATTGATATCAACATGAGTGTTAGTTGACCGTGAAATTTATCTATCCGTGACTATTGACGATACAATTCAAAATGACAAAAGGTTTACAGTAAATTGGACACAGCGAAAGATTCCTTGCTAATATACATCAACCTCTTGCACAAATGTATCATCAATTGAAAATTTTGAAAAATTGTTCAAAACGTAATCATAATTCGATTCATTCTAGCGCGTTACCCATTTCAAATTTTGACAACCGTTGAACCGTCAATCGGTCATTCTCTTCGAATTGAATGACATTTCAGATGAATCGATACCATTGAAATATTTACGTGTAGCTTACGGAAACAAGCGATATTTTTTAGCATATTATTAAAACTGCACTGACGTGAAGATAATTACCTGTCGGAGAGCTATATCGTTTATTTGAGTTTGAGATAATTGTACTTGATAATTATGACATCGTTGTTGTAGAAAATAGAAGTCATCGCACATTGTTCATACGAGCGCATGTAGAGCCGTAGCTACAGACCAGCCCCCAGCAAGGAGAGCAAACCATCACGATGCACCTTCTAGAACCAATCTGTGGTGTTGGTTGATAAAAGGAGTAGTCGTCTGTTGCTGTGTAAGCATTCCATGTGGTGTTATCAATCCGGAATGAGTTTGATTGTCAGATGTGTTTGCAGTTGATGTATTGATATGTATATTCGTTCGAATGTTCATTGTTGATAAGATGTGATTGTTTTTAATATTGATTGACTACCATAATTGAGAGAGAATGGATCTACTGTTCCATTGAGAAAATTGAAAATGAGCAATCTTGATAAGAGAACAAAATGTGTTAAACAGTATGACCCATAAAAAGTGCGATAGTCAATTTCAGAAACAGAAATAAAATAAAATAAAGTTTGTCATAAATGGGTTTGAATAACGCTAGTTGGCAAAACAGAAACTTTTTTCGTTAATTGAATTTAAAAGATTGTTCCTCGCTGAATCCAAATATGAGCTAAGAATTGCAGTTACATGTCTAGTTTTTGAAGAATATAAATTTCAAATTATTCATCACATATATCTATGAAAAATGGGTTTACCGGTTAGCCACATGTTGTTTTGATTCTGCCCTTTGAATGTTGGGCTTGAATTTTATAGAAAGAACCTTCTTGATTACATTGGTGCTCACAGATTTTTGATGACACGTACAGTTTGCAAAAAAGTACACCTCAGGAATTTTATTTCACTGTAAACTTTGTTTACATATGATTGATTGATGAGTTAACCCTGGTTTGTATTCACATAACTACGCACTTTCATGAAGGTTATGATTTTTTGCCAAGAATAACATAATTGATGGTCTTGTTCCGGCTACAGACTGTTCCGAAAAATATAAATACACTTTCTTTCTCAAATAAAAAAGATCATACTGTGATTTTGATTATTTTATTCTCAAACATAGTAAATATCAATGTTTTCTTTCCGTGATCATTTCAATTTGCTTGATTTTTCGTAGGGTAGGCGAGGTTCTCTAACTTTTCCTTTAACACTTCTCATAAGCTTTTGTACAATGCTTTCGCTTACCAGTTTTGGCCAATATTTCTTAAATTTTTCAACAAAATCCGCTGGTATCATGTGAATTCTCAGATTTGCCTTCGTAAAAGCAGAAAAAGTTCCAATAGGGCGAATATCTGGGCAGTTTCGTGGATTCATCTCATTTGGTACAAATACGACTTTGTTCATTTTGTACCACTCTAGTGCATATTTAGAGGAATGGTAGAATGCAAGATCAGGCCAAAAGATTGTATGCTTTTTATGCTGTTCAAGGGTGGCAACCTTTTTTGCTGACACTCCTTCGCGTAGATTAGACCATTCATTGTGTCTTTCGTAATGTTTTTCCACATCCTTAGCAATTTTTTTATTTTCCACATCTTTCGTAATATTTTCCCACATCCGCATATGGCCTGCCACACCATTACCTTCTTGCCGATTTTTTCGATGTAAAGGGCTTTCACTGATCCAGGAACATCCTTTTCCTTCGATGAGCAGCTTCTGCTTCCAACGAGTCTGCAGGCTTATTATCTCCTTGGCACGCATAATATTGGTCGCCGAAGTACTTAACTTTTTCGCCAAAAAATTTCGGGAATGGCTAAAAAAGTCTGTAAATTTTTAATTCTTTTCGAAAAATTAGACTTCTTTCGGAAAAAAGGCATAATAAGAGAACGAATTATGTCATTTTCGCTTAATGTGTGATTATGTAAACATGTATGCATCTATTTCTTAGATTTTATGCAATCTTATATTATTTTTTATCATTAATAAAAAAAAATTACAATGAAAATTATTGTTATGAAATAAAATGTTTTGTTTTAAACCCACTCACTTTGGACGTATCTTACTGTACCTTATTAGTGAGCTTATTTGTATTTTGATACGGAGGTATGTACTTTTCAAACTTTGTAGTTGATATTTAGAGTTAGTTGCTTCTTGGTTAAAATACTTTACACCCTTTCTTACGATAAATTTCTTTAATATGATTTGTATTCCAAACATGATGAATAATTGCCGAAATTTAGATGGTTTTTCAAAAGGCACATATCACGTTGGATCAACGCTTTGTTTTCCTTTTCAATGCAAATCAATTATACCACATTGTCTGGTATTTTTCACCAATTCATTGGAAAACCTCAAGGTAAACACGTACGAGTTTATCGAGCGATGCCTCTATTGTTACTTGTGCAAGTAATCGTGACAACAAGAAAATACAACTTTAGCTATGTGTGAGATGCGCCGTATTCATGACTTTACTTTACTTTAACATAAATATAGATTATGATTGAGTTTAATACTGAATATAGAATTTCACAAACTTACGTTAAGCTTTCTTGATTGTGGGTTTCCTCGAATTGTCTTCGTCAGTTTAAAAAATTTATTGTTTATTAAAACAACTGAATTTATTTGACTTTATTTATAAAGTGAGTAATTGCCAACAAAACAAGCAATGGTGATGAAGTAACTCGGCATGCACTAAACAAAGAATACGAATATACTAAAATAGATCAAACTACTGGTCGCAGAAGTCTGTGTCCCGAGCAGAAAAAACCTATAATTGTCATTGGGAAACTAGGAGAATATAAAATTAACACTTCATTTGATCACTTTTTAAATAATAAAAAATAAAACATTGAAACACTTTTTTAAATTTTTGCTAGTAAACGCGAGCAAATTCCTTTAAATTCCACTACGAGCTTATCGTTTGACAGATAGGCCTATTTCGTCTGCTTCTTACAGACTTCTTCAGTGTCGAGTGCTTGACTTGAAGGGAACATCACAGTAGGTCTAGTGTTTAAAGTAGGCTTGCTGGTATCTCGATGTAAGAGGTAGGGGTGTGTGGGAAGGTACCTAAATGTGTTAATGTTTGTTACCTCAAAGGTTTTTTGATACCAAAAAGGTAATTAATTCCTACTTCGTTTGAAGGTAGACAAATTGGTGATGTGTTGTGTAGTCAGTTGTTTTTGTGATGAAGGTATACATTTAAACAGCCACGAATATCCGTTTCCTTGATCTTTGTTAAGCTTTTTTTTGGAATTTTGTTTGTGGATTGCTATGCTTTCCGCTACATTTAGTTTCCAGGGGTTTGTGATATGTCTTAAGATTTTTATGTTATTTAAGTTTAAAAAATGTTCTTCGTTGAATATATGTTCAGCTACTTTTGATTTAAAATGGTGTACGATCCCTTTGTCAGTGTCTTTGTTTGCTTCAGTGACTTCTGCAATATGCTCTTTGAATCGAATATTGAGATTACGTTTAGTTTGTCCAATGTAAATTTTGCCGCAATGGTCACAAGTTATTTTGTAGACCCCGGATTTGTTTAGACTGTCAATGGGGTCTTTAGCTGACCCTAAGAGGGTTTTAAGTTGATTATTTTTAATAGTATAAACTATTTCAAAACCGAAGTTGCATAGGATTGGTCGTAATTGTATAGTGTGGTTACCGTATGTCATTGCTATTCTTTTAAGTTGGGGTTGTGTACCTGTTAATGTGGTGAGTGATTGTTCGTATTGTTTTTGTGTATTTTTTGTTGATTACGTTTTGTATTAGTTTTCGGCGGGAGTAACCATTCAAGTGTGCTGTTTCAAAAATGTAGTCGAGTTCAGTTAGGTCACGTTAGAAAAATGTTATTCCTTGTGTTGGTGGCCCTAGTTTGCATGAAGGAGCTAGAGATTTCAATAATTTAACGTGTATATCTTACTTTCTCTCTTTGTTTAAAAAATCAGATAAGTCTGTTTGAAAAAGTACCCGAGCAATATCCCGTTATTTTCTGCCAAATCTAGCATTCCCTTTATGTGCATTGGATAACGCATAAAATTCAATGTTTATTTTTATCTGTGCAGCTTAGTAGACTGCTTGCCGTGGAACTGGCTTTTTCCATACAAAATTTGAATGGTATTCTACAACGTAGGGACAATTTTTCGTTTTACAGCAAACGGTTTATTACAAGTGACTCTTCTCTCTGCCTTTTGTCTTTGCCTTTCCTGTTGAATATTTGACCCACTATTGCTGCAGTCCTGCTCACTCCCACAAACAAAACACGGTACTGCAAAATAAATTTACCCATACGCGGCACCCAAAGTTCAGCACGCTCAAAATAGCTTCTCTTTCATTTGTATGACTGTCCCTTTTTTTTCTCACGGAAAAGTAACCCAATTTTCGTAAAAAGTGAAACATTTCTATTTATGGGTTGTTCCACTTTTTACGAAAATTGAGTAATTTTTTCCGTGATAAAAAAAGGCACAGCAATGTAAATGAAGGAGGGGCCGTTTTTCAGCGTGAGGTGTAAGCTTGGTTGCCGCTTTAAAATGTTACTAACCATCATTATTTTTCAAAATGAAAATTCAGTATTTTTCGATCAAAACAGAATTGAGATAACACTTCGTTGCTTTCTGAATAAAAAACGGTTTCACACATCAATTATACGCGTAAGACATAAAAACATATGAGCACCAAAAGCTTCAGGGTAGTTCAGCATTTCATAAAAATCAACACATCCTCAAAAATCCTGTCAAAATAACCCAGCGAATCGGAACAAAAACAAAGATTCTAGTACCGATAAGCGCAAAGTTGCAGGCTGCATGGTGTATTTCGGGCCAAGGGATTCTACAACAGTGTCCCAATTTCAATTTGCTAGTTTCATATTGATTGTTGATTTTTTCTCAACAATTTTTCATCTAAGCTGCCGTTTTCACAGCTGTACCATTTTCTTCAGTTTTCTCTTCATAATAGCTCAGTTGTTTTCAATGGGCGGCTCGAGCTGGTCCTTATTTTTGCAAATAAATTTGAATTTCTGAAGTTTTTCAAAGTTGGATTTCACATAAGTTTCATAATCCATAAATATGAATCCACCGGACTTGGTTAACAGATTGTTATACCGCTTTCGAGTACAGTTTTTTGCTAAAGGGCGATACGGTCAAAATTTGGTCAATATCAACTTGACGTATTTCTTCCAATTTTGCAGTTAAAAAACCTGAACACCCCTCATTTTGAAGGTGTGTGTGTAGAATGTTGCTCCTATTTTGATTTTAGAATTCACTCTTCAGTTGTCAAAATGCCGTCCAAGCAAGAAGAGCAGCGTATCAAAATTTTGCTCGCGCATCGCAAAAATCCGAGCTACTCGCACGCAAAGTTGGCAAAATCGCTAAAAGTTGCCAAATCAACCGTTACAACTGTAATTAAAGTGTTTGGGGAACGTTTGTCGACAGCCAGGAAGTCTGAATCGGGGGAAATCGAAAACCGGAAGCCGCTGAGACGACAAAGAGAGTTGCCGGTAGTTTCAAGCGAAACCCTAACCTATCTCCGAGATGCCGCAAATAAGCTGGTGTATCGTCTACAACCGTGCATCGAGCCAAAAACGAGCTGGACTATCGACTTACAAGAAGGTAGTGACTCCAAATCGCGATGATAAACAAAATACGACGGCCAAAGCGCGATCCCGGAGGCTGTACACGACGATGCTGACGAAGTTTGACTGCGTGGTAATGGACGACGAAACCTACGTCAAAGCCGACTACAAGCAGCTTCCGGGACAGGAGTTTTATACGGCAAAAGGAAGGGGGAAGGTAGCAGATATTTTCAAGCACACGAAACTGTCAAAGTTCGCAAAGAAATATCTGGTTTGGCAAGCCATCTGTACCTGTGGCTTGAAAAGCAGCATTTTCATAGCTTCCGGGACTGTCAACCAAGAAATTTACGTGAAAGAGTGTTTGAATAAACGTCTGCTGCCTTTCCTGAAGAAACACGGTTGTTCCGTACTGTTTTGGCCGGATTTGGCATCTTGCCATTACGGTAAAAAGGCCATGGAGTGGTACGCCGCCAACAACGTGCAGGTGGTTCCTGGCGACAAGAACCCTCCCAACACGCCAGAGCTCCGCCCAATTGAGAAATACTGGGCTATTGTCAAGCGGAACCTAAAGAAGACCAAAAACTGCTATGGACGAGCAGCAGTTCAAGGCAAACTGGCTTTCTGCGGCGAAGAAGGTGGACAAGGTGGCTGTACAAAATCTGATGGCAGGGGTCAAGCGTAAGGCCCGGCAATTCGGATTTGGAAAAGCGGAAGCCTAACTGAATATTTTTCCTGAATTTTATACTAATTGAACTTGAAAAAGAAATTTAATTTGATTTTTTAAATAAACGATTTCACCGATTTACACGCGTTTTCCCTTGACCAAATTTTGACCGTATCAAACTTTACACAGGAATTTTTTTTTATTGTGACGTAAATATCAGAGCATGTACAATTATTCCTTTAATTTCTTTATTTAATTCCTCACGAAGCAGCACCTTGCGTGAAATAGTTCTAACGAAGATGAACTTTTGCATAGAATATATTAGGCATCATAGAATGTATTAGGCATCATACATTTTACTCAAACTACTTATCGGACAACTTGTCGGACATACCTGGGTTGCTTCTGATGGACCTCACGACCTTTCCATGAAGCTGACGATTGGCAGTTCCACACCGGCGTTTACCTTGCAAACAGAGCAGACTTACGAATCTTCCAATACTGAACCATAGGGAGCTATTCTGCTCATATCTACGCTGCAAACGACTTGAGCAATCCCTGACAGTGGATCGACTCTACGCCGAGGGAGAGTTTCTCGCGAAACCGAACCAAATTGCAGAATCAGTATTTATTCAATTAGGAGGAGCTTCAACTTTCCCTACACTGATTATGAGCAGCATAACAGCGTAATTCAGTTTTGAAGATGCTAGGAATCTAATAATATAGCTTTGTTTGTATGTTTCTTCCTTGTATTCTCAGAGATTTAAGACAGATATTTAAGTTCTAGTTATTTATATCAGTGCTTGGTACAATAACTTATAGGTGTTCCACTTGCATTTCAAGGTATAACTTTCGTATTTTTTTTAAATATTTTTTACACACTCCAAAACATGGAAACTAACATAAATTAGAAGCATACTAAGTTGTGATCCTTATTCTGCTTTCACTATTTAAACTAGGCAGCGGGCAATCCAGTGTGCCGCCATCCCTAATATTTGTTTGTAAATGCATTATTTATTCCAGAAACCCGTTGATTCTGGCAGATTCCCTCACGGTACACATTTTATGCTTCGTAATAAGAAATAACAGGCAAACACTATTAATACAATTAGGACTCTTTTATTATTTGCTACCATCAATACACCAAACAGCCAAACTGATGGATAGGATAGGAGTATCTACGTTTTCGTTTGAATCCACTAATGGTCAGTTAATTTAGATAGCAATTATTATGTAGCACCAACCATCACGCCAACGCCAGCACTTCAATTGATGTTATTTCAGTCTGCCATCTGTTCCTGGTTTCCACCATACAGCGTATCTTAAATTAGTTCCATTGCGTGTCTGAAGAAACATCTTTATCTGCTGCAATATTTTCCTGGAAATAACAATTACTTAGTGCTAGAGCCCCTGCCATGAGCGAAGTTTCTTTCTTTTTAACCGAAATGTGTCAGTTTTTTACGTCACTTTTTTCATCCTGGTTCGAGATATCGAAGTGATTTATAATTTTCCATAAAATATAACGAATCGAGCAAAATGAATCCATGCTGACAGCAAAGCAACCGTTCGTAACGGCCTAGACAATATTTTGATAGCGATAACATGAACTGAATCATTCATGTTGTTTGAGTGCGCATTTGTCAATATGGAGTAAACTTTTCTCGACGCTTCTTTAGATTGTCACCATAATTCTGATTTGTTTGAGAGGGGATTTTTGGGAGAGACATTTTTTTTCTTTGGCACTTTTCTATTTCCGGAATACAATTGATAATTTTTTGCATTAAAATATAAAAAACTGAAACTATCTGGAGTAAACGCGAGCCAAATCCAATAAATTACACTAAAAAATGCTCCTTTTTTGACAGATAGGGCTATTTTGTATGCGATGTAGATATTTCTTCAGTCTCGAGTGCTCGACTTAAAGAGGATATAGTAGAAAGTCTAGAATTTATACTAGTTGTTTTTGTGTGTGTAACTGTGTTTGTTTGTTTGTTTGATTTCGTACACAATGATATATTTTATTTTCGTGATGCAGGCCCCGTGTTGAAGAACAGTAGCTTTGAAGTTCCCTTCTAGCTTATCTTCAGCCACAGGAGAACCTTCTTCGGGAACTGAAAAACGGCGTAGGAGATATGTTTGTTTTAGCATGGTATGTAGAAGGAGATGTTCGCACATCACCATGAGGCACCAAGAGTGGACAGTAATGTTTGCTAGAATGAAAGATATGAATCCATACTGGTGGGGGCCAGTACCACAACGCTTCACGGCATTTCTCTCCGAGGTCTCTACGTTGATAGACGAGAAAAACACTAGAGTGATCAGTAGACTTTGCGAACAAAAACAACCTTAAAGAGGAGAGGGTTCCTCTCCCATGTGCGCATCAAAACAGAGTGCATACAACTACCGCTAGAAACTATCACGAAGCTATCAGTGGTACACCATCACGTTATTATTGCCCATTGAGGTTGCGGATTCGTTCGTGCCTTGACCTACCCCGCAGTGGGATGTTGGGCAATAGTAACGTCCTTGGTTCGAGTACTACTGTACCCATGCCCTGTCGCTCAATTTTCAATACTTCTATTCTATATCCAACCTACCGTACACTGACGGAACTTTCAACACTTTCTCTACATATCTTTCATTCTAGCAAACATTTCTGTCCACTTTTGGTGCCTCATGGTGATGAGCGAACATCTCCTTCTACATAATAATCGTTACTCCACGCACGGAGAATATAAAACAGAACAATTAGAGTATGTAAACCAAAACATGTTATTTGCCCTAAAGATGATATTATTGTAGTGATCAGCAAGAGATAACTTAGAGCAAAGGATCAGCAAACGATAACTTTGACGTCAGCGTTTTTTTCTTTTCTTGGGGGTCATTGCCGTCCCCGTCAAGTCGGCCTCGTCGTCCATCGTTACAACGACTTCTTATTTTGCCGGAAAGATGTTCCTGCTGCTCAGACGAGGTCGCTCTTGACAGACAATTTTCATCTTGCCCAGGTACTTCTTCACCGTTTCGCCGGTTCCTCCAACCTCTCGGTTCAAGGCACGGAACGATTCCTCCTTAGCATCTACTGCAGTTTACGGTCGCGCTGAACTGTCCCACTCGTTTCGTGAACAGGGATTTTGTTTATAGTACAAATGTCTCATATATAGGGCTTCAAATGGTGAGTTGACAACTTCTAAGGAGGGTGCGACCGACCTCTGTTCCTCACAAGTTCCTACCTCACGCCTCCACGAGTCATATGATCACAAAAGACTGCCAGCTGAAACATGGAGACGATGAATCCTAGAGGGTTTGAGCTGTTTAGTGGAATACTTGTAACTATAAATTAGAAGAAAATTTAGTAATCTCCATTTAATTCCAACTACCTTTGCTTATCTTCGACAGATACGCGTATTTCGTCTACAATGTGCAGACTTCTTCAGTGTCTCGTACTATTAACTCGACTTTGGAGATGGTTGTCGTAGCCTGGGCAATGTTGTCAATCTGACAATAGCGAAGTGAGGGGGTGCGACCGGTAAATCATATCATAATTTTCCATTATCATATCTTTCAGCTCTACCAGGACATCAGGCATTATAAAATAATTTAAAATTAAAATTTAATTTTTTTTCTCATGTCTCATTGTCTAAATTTTCTGGTTCATAATGGATGCGGAAGTTTGTTTACAATTGCAACATAATAGCAGTTGGCACAGATGTATTTTTCAGTTCATATTTTAATATCCCTTGACTATATATATTATCATATACGACATTGTTGATTCATAAACATTATCAATCTTCTTTATCATCATCATTATCATTGGTGTTATAGAGATTTATATTTTAACATAATTTTTTTTTTATAATTTCACCTAATAGGTTATATGTACTTTCAATAATTATGTCTTATATGTCCAATGATTATTATGATTTAGAAGTATCTAGCTCCTTGAATGAAAGAAGCTGCAACGGAATCTATGGTAGGCTTTTGCACTTATTACCTAATGTATTTTTCAATTCTGGATTGCAAATGGACCTTTTTCCAAATCTGAGCTGTTTGCCATTTGGGTAGTGTCTGATTCAATCAATTTCTGTCAGTACTGTATCATAACTCACAATATTATTATATTTGATGAAATTGTTTTGTTGATTTTAATTCATAGATGATTTAAAAATTGCTTGTTGTTTTTTATGTCCATTTGTCTTTAACTCCCTGTCAATAAAATTTTCTTTGTTTTCCTTACACAGGAGCAATAATTATTAGGCCAGCAAAAATAAAAGCGTATTGCTGTTATAAAATCAAGATCAAGCAGCAAATAGTGACCATGACAACAGTTAATTAAAATGTATATATGTTATGTAAAAAATGTATATATGTTTTGTATAATTTAACAAACTTTATCAGGATACCTCAAAGTAAGATTTTGGGAAGTTGCTGCTATCGCTGAAAACGAACGAAAACGTGCTTAAGAGCGAAACGACAGAACTCTACACTTTAACGCTTTACAACATTTCTTATATGTCAGGATCCACCGAAGGGAGATCATAAATAATAGATACCGAGTGATTGCAGTATTTTTCATTTACATAAATATATACACTATTATATAAATATTTCATGGGAATGGAAGGGACCATCAAGGCACCCGATTGAAGCACTCTGAATGGGTAGAGTGGGATGCCAACTCCCCATTGCTAACAGTTTGTGAATAGAGGGCGGGCTCTTCTCCCCACCCATTGGGGCATCCTCATGTTATATCCATGTCATTATATCCCTGTGGATACGTATAAGTGATGTTGCCTATCGATCCATCCAACCCCTTTTTGGCCCTTCATCCAATGACATGATTAGGATAATCAGTGGTTATTAAAGCTTGATCAAGTCTAACAGCGAGGAGAGCTCACTGCTGTCGGACTTAGTTTCCGTGCTACAATGGATGGTAGTACATATCATACATCATACAGTACAAATGTCTCATATATTGTATGAATCAATCATATTGCTTTTCATCTGGCGAAATGTTGTCAGTACACCTTTTTGTATAATGCACGAAATGAATTTCGTGAAAACCAGCCAATCGCTGCTTCTATATTATCGTACTCATGCATGATGTTTTTGATGCTGGGATGGGCGGAATCATGTATCCATCCCAAATTAAAAATTAAAGCAAAATTAATCATACTCATTAATCAAGATCTTCTCACGAGTCACCAACAAATATTTATGCTAAATAACTGTTTGTTTAAACAAATTTGCAGAAGTTGTTCAGCTTTTTCTTCTAGAAAGCTTAATAACTTCTTCAAATTTGTTTGAACAAGCGGTTATTCGACACTGATGTTTGTTGGGCTTGATCAAGTGAGATCAACTACTTTTCCTCTGGATAACTCCTCGTGGGTGCGCATTTTTTCCGATTACATTTCGAGTCGAGTATAGTAGATCTGTCAGTCATTCGCGAAACCATCAGAGAGACGTTTCGTCTCAAATTGTTACAACATATTCGTAGCTCTTTGTATTGTTTTCGTACAATGTACGACTATTCTTTCTATGTCAACAAATGCTTCGTGCTTTTGACAGTTGCATTTATTACGAAGGTAGCTTTATAAGCACGAGCATGAGCATGATTGACCGCCCGAGGCTGCTACTCCATTATTGCCAGATCAGCTTTTATTACACATGGAATCAAAAGAGGATGCTTGGGACTAGCATACATCCTCAATGTGTAAAAACTGGTGATCTCAAACTAAGACAATACTGGGGCCGGCCCCGTCCGAATGCTGGTCAAGTAGAGAACGCGAATATATTGACGTAATACTCGCTTTACTGGAAGCCGAGAACACCTCTGCACATCAATGGGAAATCACTGTGATGTTGGATAATATGGTTCGGTTTGCAGTGGGATCCATTTTGGTAAACGGTGTGCTGAATTTATCTGACGTTGGCAGCGAATAGGATATTTAACTTTGTTCTCGATCTGTTCAGAGATTCACATTAAAGTTATTCAAATTTTGGCAACGGTTTAAACCAACAGTAAGGATGCTGTTGGGGCCAGTCACAAGTGTGGGTGGATAATAGAAAAATACCTTATGCTATACAGCAGTGACACATCATCACCATTCCTACAACCTTGAAGCAGATAAATTTTCTTTTTGATTATTTACCGTAGTGAAAATAATAATGATATGCAATTAATAATAAGACGCAGTTATATACCTCTATGCAGCTCAACCATTAGTTGATAAATGTTTACTGAAATGTAATGGTCATAACATGATGGAAATAACACGATATCGAAAAGAAACACTATACAATATACATATAGTAATGAAATGCAGATATTTGCCTCTTCCGCGGCGGTGCTAGATAATTAAAACTCTGATATGGCGAAATTTCCAACGTGATATAATGGAATATAGGCCAGCAAAACAGCAAATAAAATGTTCGCAACAACAATGCGAAACAAATTTTATATGAGTGTGATTACTGCCCGAAAAACCGAAACTACAATAAATAATAAAAATGACAGGAAACTCGATTTCTTCGACAACTCCTGTTTACCACCGTGCCCATGAATGACTCTCCACGTCTGCAAAATAGAAAACCTAGGGACAATGTTAGTCTTAGAAATAAGTTTTTGGATGAAGAGAAAAATCTTTTTGCAAAACTTGTATATGATTCTTTCTAAAAAAAAAACGTAAACGACCTTCCTATCTTTTCAAATAAATAACGTGACTAAGGTGGGCTATATTTTAGAACAACGCATAAATACGAAGCTGAAAATAGCATAAAAATATGGCAATAACAATTATATATGTAATGTGTTTTTTTTTAGGTGGGATGGAAAATCTGCCACCAAACTCCTGAAGACCTCAGGGGGATGAGGGTGTCAACTCCTTGACC
This sequence comes from Aedes japonicus, assembly GCA_034211315.2. Lineage (NCBI taxonomy): Eukaryota > Metazoa > Arthropoda > Insecta > Diptera > Culicidae > Aedes > Aedes japonicus. The sequence continues at coordinate 124,742 of JASCZW010005079.1, read as the reverse complement.
CACTAAAACGCACCCGTACCTTAAGCCCTGGACACTTCCCGGAACCACCTTTTGGTATTACTTCGGGGAGGGGACTTTTGTTAAGCACCCACTATGTCTAACTACTTAAGGGTTCAGTAGTTAGAAGGTTCCAAGGAGGTCAATGCTCAATCTGGGAGGCTGCTATGCATACCGCGTCCCAGATGTCCCGGTCTTGGCACATCCTCTGGACCATATTGTCCGGACTCGTGTCGTGTCCGCTTACGGCTATCATGCCGGATCTCGCGCCGCCGAAACGAGGACATGCGAAGAACACATGTTCCGCGGTTTCCTCAACTCCCGTGCACTCGGTGCATGTGAAGGACTGTGCATGCCCATATTTGTGCAGATATTGTCGAGAACGGCTGTGGCCTGACAATATCTGCGCTAAGCGGAAGTTCACTTCACCGTGTCGCCTACCAACACACCCGGTTAATTTCGGGATAAGTCGGTGGGTCCAATGACCTTGAGTGGAGTTGTTCCATTCTCTTTGCCATTTAACCCTTAAAGGTGCAGGACGGACTTTTTATTTTGAAAACGCTATATCTCAACGATGCCTAAACCTTTCCAGTTGGTGGCCCCTAGAAACCCTATCTTTCATATGTGGAATTGCAAGCTCTTCGGCTAGAATTTGCATATATTCCGATCGTCGCATTGAGTTTTGGCCCAACCAATTTGGAAAGATTTTGCAAAATACTAACTACGAATTTAGACACGCAAAAATTGTTTTTAGTGGTTCGAGTTTATCTCCGGAAGCCTGGATCCTTTCCGCGCGATTTCGTATGTCGTCGAAACGTAGACAAACATAAATTCGTTTGAAACGCCTTTGTCCCATAGAGTAGGAATAAAAGTCTATTCTTCACGTTTTCTGCTTAGTCCATAATAGGTTAATGCTCATGTGATTCTGCTTGTTTCATTTGTATAGTCTCTTTGAGCCTGTTCTGGGTATTCTGCATTACTAAGGCCAATGAGTCACATGGTTGATCTAGTAGATCATTTGATCTACACTCCAGGCAGATTTGAAGAACATAGGATAACTGATATGCAGGCAAATAGATTGGTTTTTATGCACACAACCTCCGAGAGTCTGTTTGAATATGCTTCTTCCATAAGAACTATATTATAGCTCTGGTTGATTCAATAGATTTTATGACTTGAACTCCGCAACGACCTGGAGCACCTAGAACAACAAATATAAATCGAAATGGGTCGAAAACGATGCGCACTGGGACTATAAATCAGTGAAGATATTATACAATGTTAGGGACATTACATTAGTCTTGGTTGAACTGATGGCAACGAACTATCTGAATTTCAGCACAATTTGGAGAACCTAGAACATCTTATATGAAGGTAAATATATTACAATCTCTTTGCATGGCTTTTTTTAGTCTGCTTTGGTATGCTGCGTTGCTAAGGACAGTAGCCCAGTCATGGTTGATCTAGTAGATCATTTGACCTGAACTCCAGGAAAATTTGGAGAGACTTGAACGATTGTTATGAATGGAGATGGATGGCAGATAATAATTTCACTCTTTTTGAATATTGTTGAACATGTTTCATACACGTAGGTCCTATGCTCACGTGTCATAGAGATATCGTCCATGATCAACATTCCAGGAGTGTTTGAACGACCTAGAACATCCCAAAAAAGATGTTTATTCCCAATTGTATACCTTCCATGTTCCATTTGTGTTAAAAACTTACTAAAAAACATAAAACCGTTTAAAAAAAAGTGAAAACCCAAAACAATTTCAATATCATGATAAATAATACCCTCTGAGCCACCTAGTTTCAGCCACGAAAAGAAGGGGGATGAGTTGGAGGGGGTACATATTCATAATTTAGGACAACCATTCCCCTTGATTTAAATGAAAGTTTCAACTGGAAAATTTAAGGCATCGTTAAGATATAGCGTTTTCAAAATAAAAAGTCCGTCCTGCACCTTTAAGGGTTAACCATGGATGCGACTTTTGTGATCTACGAATACCTCTTGTTCCACGTTGTTAGAAGCACTCTTTTATGACAATGTCTATTGGCATCATCCCCGTTAGGACACAGACCGTTTCGCGTGGTCGTCGCTTGTTGCTCCGATTTTCGATTATTCACCACCGTGACATGAGTCTTATAGTGAGGTAGCTCCAGTTGCCTGGAACTTATCCATCTTTCCACAATGCCAATGGAGTCCGAGGCCGTTAACTCCGACCTCTTCGATGGATTCACCACATATATCCAGGGTGATGTCGTCCGCGAACCCGACTATCTTCACCCTGTTCGGAAACTCAAGCCGTAATACCTCATCGTACATAGTGTTCCATAGCACCGCACCCAGGATCGAACCTTGTGGTACGCCTGCGGTGATCTGAACACGTTTCTGGCCTACCTCTGTATTGTATACCAGTACGTGATTCTGGAAGTAGGTTCCAAGAATCTTGTAAAGGTACCCAAGATCCTGAAGGCGTTGGAGCGAGTCAGCGATAGCCACCCAACTGGCGCTGTTGAACGCATGTGTAATGTGTGCATGTTGCAGATTGTGGTCCTGCTGCATAGCCACACATAAGAAAAAAACATTCAAAACCACTATACAACACCTGGAAATTCCATGGATGATCTTACCGAGGTCGCGCTGCCTACATAGCGTCGGTACGGCTGCCACCTAGTTCTAGCTGACGTAAGCAAACGGGCGCATCAACCCATAGAAAACTGCTTAGCAACCGGACCACAGTACGAGCGAAGAATACATAGATCATGCAGGAAAAAAAAGAAGAATTGAATTCCCCTGGAGGTAGCACCGGAGTGCAAGACGATCCCTGATTTGTTATTTCCATGGCAGCAAAAACAATACCCGGATTCCGGTTTATTTCCTTGCGAAGTCAGTTTCACTCTCCACTCGGTACATTCGACGATCAAAATAGCTTTTTACACCCTTTGCGCTCCCAAAGGCTAGCGGCATTTGCGCAAGCTAGACTTCCACGTCTTCCATCTATTTGCAACTGGGTGTTTTTTTTTATCAATCAGTAGATCTTGAATGCTTATGAAGCAATCCCTAGTGAAGCTCAAATCAGTCGTTCAAATTAAACACCAGTTGCAAAAGTAACATGCAGACTGTTCCAGAAAGTATAAGCACACGTTCAAAATAACAAAAAAGTCATGGTTTTTTTAGTTTTAATAATTTTATTTGGCAAATCATATTTGTATTTGTGTTTTATATGATATTTTACTCTCGTTTAGCCAAGACTCCTAATTTTTCCTCGAACATAACCCATTAGCTTCTGCACAGTGGTACTTCTCACCATTTTGACCACTTTTGGCCAATCTTTTTTAAATTTTTGGATGTCGTCCGCTGGTTTTATGTATTTTCGAAGCTTTGCTTTAGTTAAAGCCCAAAAAGTCTCGATTGGCCGTGCCTCCGGGCAGTTTGGCGGATTCATGTCTTTCGGCACGAAACATACATTTTGACTTTTGTACCATTCTAACGTGTCCTTTGAGTAATGACATGACGCAACATCAGGCCAAAACACTACTTGACCTTCGTGCAACCTGATCATCGACATTAATCGCTTCTGGAGATATTACTTATCGTATTTCTGAGTGTTCATCGTCTCCGTTGTGATGTACGGACTAGATGATTTACCACACTCGCATATTGCCTGCCAAACCATAACCTTCTTACCGAATTTTTCGGTAAACATTGCCTTCTCCGTTTCGGGGATGTCTTTGTCTTCGCTTACAGTATAGAATTGTGGTCCGGGAAGCGTTTTGTAATCTAGTTTTACATACGTTTCATCGTCCATTATTATACACCCAGAATTTCTACACAATAATGAATCGTAGAGTTTGCGGGCCCGTGGTTTCCGGGATGCGGCCTGTTTAGGGTTCCTTTTGGGTTTTTCTGCTTCCGGTATGTTTTTAGCCCAAGTCTTTCTTTGGCACGCATGACGTTACTCGACAAGGTCCCTAGTTTTTTTTCGCAACATCCGGACGGAAGTCGCTGGTTTTCGCTTGTAGGCATCCCTGATCTTTTTATCGATATCCGGACTAACAGGACCGGATTTCCGACCACTCTTCGGCGCATCTTCAAATGTACACTGTTCTCTATATTTTCGAATCGCAGATCGTACCGCTCCAACGCTTACACCCTCTTCCTTGGCCAATTTTCTGAAGGAGAGTCCGCTCACATTGCACCATTTGTGCACGATACTTTTACGTCGTTCCGGAGTAAGACCGTGCATTTTGATAGGAAACACAAAACTGAGCACTTTTTTTATGCTATGTCATTCAGAAATGTGCAAACAAAAGGACGCAGCCAAAACATGTTGAAATATTTCATTATATTCAAAGTGACCGTTAAAAAAAGGTGTGCTTATACTTTCTGGAACAGTCGTTATAAGACACCTTAAGTCAAGTAGTCCCATTGCATAAAAAACACTTTCTAGCATGAATCCATTCTGCATTACTGAACGCGGAAGTGTAAATCACACCTGTCAAACCTCTGACATTTTCGCGTGCTAAAGCGGTGGCAGTTGATCAAAATAATATTTCATGTTTTTTTTCCATAAGGGCGAATCAAACATTGAGAGTCTCTCTTTGATTACTCTCTGTTTCATTCATATTCCAATCACTGTTACGTTTTTCCTTTTACTTTTCGTAGAGTTTGGTAGCTAGCACTGTTGTGTTTCGATCTGTTCTAAAGAATCCCTTGAAAGTTTTATAATGACGCTGTAATCAATGGATGAGAGCGTGACCGGAAAGAATCTCTCAATGTTAGATTCGCCCTAATGAATAAAAAATCCGAGATTTTCTTTGATTCTTTCCATTGATTTTCTGAACGCACCAGACTTATTTGCAAGTGTTAAAGCGTTGGCATCAAGAGATGTTTCTAAAATCGTTAGCTGTGAATGTTCCTCGACCAACTCCTAAATGCATCGGAAGCCATGACGTTGTTCGCTGTATTAATGGTGTCAACAAAACTGCCCGCGTCGATGCGCCATTCATGTATATCCCCATAATCCAAACCTTGCAGCTATTATTTCGGAATCCTAAGACCTAAGTACATTTAACCGAAATGCGGTATTGATTGATGATGTATTCAGTAATTTTTCGAAGCTATGGGAAGGTCCATTAATTATGTCGCTGCAGTAAGGGGGAGGGGGGGGGTTTGAGAAGAACGTGACGATCCATGCGAAAAAATTTGGTGGTCCATACAAAAAACGTGACGAGGGGGAGGGTTTTAAAAAAGTCAATTTTTGCGTGACGTAATTAATGGACGTTCCCTATCGTGCTCCCAATTTAACAGTTTTTTATTGTTAATTTTACTGAACTAAGTAGGCTACACACTAAGTTTTGCAGTAATTTTTGACAGTTGAGAGTTCATAACTAGTTTGACGATCGTTCAGTAAAAACACTTTTACTGAACTGCTTACTGAACACTCAGTTAATTGAAATTCAGTATTTTTTTAACTGAGTTCAGTAAAAAAAACTTGGTAAGTATACTGTGTTGAGGGATTAGTATAATTTAAGTGTTTTCATGCAGTTTTATTTAAGTTTGTTTAGAAATTTATTGTTTTGGATAGAGTGAAAACAGCTGGCATTGCCTTAAATAAAAAAATCAGGAAAAAATCGTACGATAATCGCATTTAATAAACAACTTTCCAAATGGGACGAAGTTGCATCCACGAATAGACCCAATTTGGTGCTTGTAAACGGACATTACATCCATATTCCTCGAAAGTTTTCGCTTTAATAAAGTTAGTTGTACAGTTTGTCGTAGTTTAAAATAACAAGCTTCTTATTAAGCATATCTTGGCAAGCAAATAACTAGTTGAATGCTTTTTGTAGCTCAATTATTTTATGAGTAACAATGACAAATTTAACCAACCGCTGCATATTAGGCTAAGGTATGGGATATATGCCCTATTATTCAAACTTTCCTCCGAACGCTAGGATTGGGTGATCTTTCAATAATTATTCACGAAGAATGCTTTATAAAACGTACAAATTAGTTTCGTTAGAGAAAACAAATCCTAGATTTGTTAGCCCTACCATCGATTTCGTAATATAAACTAAAATTAATTTTCAGTGTTCCCAAGATAGGCAAGGAGAAGACTACGCCAACTTAACTTGTGAAAGCAAGTGCGCGATTGAATCTGCACATTTACTTCCCACAAGGGGGCTAAACAATTTTTGTCTATCGAAGGGCTCAACCCAAACCATTACTGTTCCCAACATTTACCAAGTTTCATTGTAATGGAAGCACCCATTGCAAACGTTTACCGATTTCACGCGGGATTTATGGATTTCTTTATCCTTACTCACCAAGAGATGATATATTTGAACATACATAGAAGATTGTTATTTCCCAAGCGTTAAAACATCTACATAGAAGTAAGATAAAAAGTTGGGAATTTGTTTTTTAACGATCTCCTTTGACGATTTCAAACTGGTTTCAACGGCTTGTACAATGGATGTCTTTCCAATTAGTGCCTTCGTTGTGATTTTTTTTTCTTCTTTTTATCCAAGGTACATACATCGGTCGACCTTGGCTGTGTCATATAAAATTCGGTGACTTGAACTGCTTCGAAGCAGGTGTGTTAATGGGTGTAATAAGTGGGTCGAGAATTGTTTGTATCACCTGTTTTCAAGTTCATACTAATTTATTAGACTTTACTGGTGATGTGGGAGAATCTCTTTACTAAATCAAAACTGCGATCAGCGTGCAAAAATATCTTTTCGAAGGAATTAAAAGGAAGTGTCTTATACACGAGTAAGACTAATGTTTGCATAGCTGTTTATCTACATTCCTGAGTCGGAAATTGCAGCAACAAAAATAATGAAGAGAAATGAGATTGCTGCTGGTATTTTTCCGCTTTTCCAAGATAAAACTGGTCTATATGAATGGATCGAAGTGCCTGGATTTCATCCTTGGAAGTAAAAGCGAAGCGAAAAACTAAGAGGGTATCACATTTCCTGGTTTGTCATTTGCAGCGCATTGTCACGCAGTTCACAGGGGTTACAATGGAATAAGACTTGCTCCTCGCAATGCGCAGGCGATGCAATAGGATCCTTGGATAGTATCTCTCCTGCATTAACATGCATTTTTCTTCACAGGGGCAGAGAGGAGCCATCCTTTGTCAAGGTGGGACGACCCCGCTGTAGTGATTAACATCCATACCTCTCACGCCCAAAGTCATGAGTTCGAATCTCACCCTCGGAAAAGGGACGAAAAAACCTAAAAACAGGTAACTAAGTTATTATGACGAGAGATGACCCAGTTTTGGACCAGACTGAAAATCTCGATGATATAGGGAAAACAAAAACAAAAAAAAGCAATCCTTTGTGACGAAGCAATTTAATCAAATTAATGTTCGTATTAATTACTGTATGCCAACAAGCGTATATGTTTGTTAACTCTCAATGTAACTCAAAACTAATCATATATTTTTGATTACGTATCTCTTATATAATGTTATTAAATACATTTTGAAATTCATAATTAATCCTTAAGTTTGGAACCATAAATGTTCTAATGTCATTGCTTACATGGCAACTCTTATCTGCAAAAATATAACACAATGAAGTTTCGATCGCATATCTGTCATGGATTGAGTGTGATTCAATTCAGCGCTGGAAATCCTTTCAAAGAAGGCAGTCGGCACCGAATGTTAAACGTGTTTTGCGCTTCGATTCGTTGGCACTGGCTAAGAGCACGAACACATACAACGCCTTCAAACTAGCCGGTTAATCGATCGATCGGCCGGCATCGAGTGCAACGTGGTCAGAAATATTAAATAATCATTAAAATTCGTGCAATAAAACCTCTCGCCACATTAAAATCCAATCGATGCAAGAACAGCGAAGTGATATCTCTCAATGTCACCAAAGCGATGCAGCTGCTTGCACTCCAAATGTACGAGTTGTACAGAAAGCTTTAAAAAAAAACATATCTCACCGTAAGATGAAACGCTTTCTTAAACTTATGGTTTCCTATAAGTTGTTGTATAACTTCAAGATTAACGCTGCCACACAGCCATTGCGATAAACGGTAGCCCCCCGGACGAGAGCTGCTAAAATACAAGGCGCCCGAAACCAGTTTTTGGAGCGTTTTTTGGCAGAATCGCTGAACCGGTATCCATGTGCTGTCGTTAATCTGTGTGGAGAACTACGTCGTCGTCATCGTTGCTTGGAACTACGAAGGGTCTGTCCCCTCCCCGAATTCGATTGTTGCTTTCGGAAGGTCACCATTTCGTTGCTGCTTGAGTGACGTTGATCACGTGAAGACACGTGGTCAATACGGCAATCATTTATTTATCTTCATCAGTTTGTTGTCGTTCCATGCTGTCAGAAAACTAAGCCATAAGACATTTCCAATCAGAAGCTCAGAACGTTTGAACGCAAGTGGACAAACCAGCCCATCACTCTTGGATTATGGCAGGAAGACCGAAATCATCACATACCCGTTATCCGAAAAGCAATAAAACAGAAGCTTGATGATAAATGCTTCCAAAATACGGAAGCATCTGTCGTTCACGAAGATTTACGCCAATCCGTTCAAGTTTGTGGGTCCACCGGGCGACTTGTTTTTAAATAATAAAAGGAATCCGTGGTGATTGATGACCGCCATCATGACCGATTCTCTTTAAATTTTCGAAGGCACAAAGCCAAGGAACTGCAAAGACATAAGTCAAATGTTTGCTTCATACCTCATGATTTTTTGTTAAAAGAACTCTCTGTAATCTTTCCCCTATTATCTCATGATTTATTTGCTGTTTGAACCAGAATGAATTTCAACAACGAATGTTGCTGAGCTGGCAGCAATTGGGGATAGTTTCCGACATGTCCATAGACCATTATTTCATCTTCTCAGATAGTATCAGTTCTATTGAGGCCCTGAAGTCGATGAAAACAGTGTCGCACTCATCTTACTTTCTTTTAAAAATAAGGGAGCAGATGTGTGCGTTGGTCGAAAGGTCATTTAGGATTACCTTTGTATGGGTCCCCTCACATTGCTTAATTCCAGGCAATGAGAAGGCGGACTCTCTAGCAAAGGGGGGTGCACAAGAAGGCAAGATTTTTGAAAGAAGAATTTCTCAAGATGAATTTTTCCCATTAAAGGGTGTCCACGATGAAATTGCCACACACAAAATTGATTCGCAAAATTCGAGTTTTCATCCGATTGCCATCAAATTTTCAGGGATTGAGAAATAACTATTAAACTTCATTTTACCATTTTACTCGTATTTTATTTACAGTCCAAACGCAAATGCCCGCACCTTGGCCTTAACCCTGGCCATAAGATTCTGCACAACCTGTGAATCAACCGTTTTTTGCATGTAAACCCATACTTTCTTCAGTTCCTTGACTGTCTTCACTACCTTAGGTCGTTTAAGAAGGTGCTGCTTCATAATCGCCCAGTACTTCTCGATGGGGCGGAGCTCCGGAGTGTTGGGAGGGTTGAACATTTTCGGCACGAAATTGACCTTATTGTCCGCATACCACTTCAGCACGTCCTTGGAGTAGTGGCATGAGGCCAAATCCGGCCAGAAGATTGTTGGGACATTGTAGGCCTTCAGGAGAGGAAGCAGCCGCTTCTGGAGGCACTCTTTTATGTACACCTGTCCGTTCATCGTGTCCTGGGTCACGAAAGGTGCACTCCGCTTCCCGCACGTGCAGATGGCTTGCCAAACCAGGAATTTCTTCGCAAATTTGGACATCTTCTGAGTGCGGACATGCTCCGGAACGCTGAACTTATCCTTGGCCGTGAATAACAGGTTGCCGGGGATCTGTTTGAAGTCGGCCTTCACATATGTTTCGTCGTCCATGATGCAGCATTCAAATTTCGTCAGCATGTTGAGGTACAACTTCCTGGCACGGGTTTTGGCGGACTTGTTCTGCTTCTCGTCGCGATTAGGGGCCTTTTGTACCTTGAACGTTCGAAGCCCAGCCTTAGTTTTGGCCTTCTGGACAAAACTTCGGCTTGGGTGCAGCTTCTTAGCCACATCCTGAACGGAGGCGTTCGGATTTCGGTTGAAGGCCCCAACTACGTGGTTGTGATTTTTGGTGTTGTACGGAATACTTTTTCCTTCACTTCTGGGCTTCCGATCGGTGGTCAACCGTTCCTCGAACCGCTTAATCACTCGCGACATCGTGGAATTCGCGATTCCCAACGTTTTAGCGATGGAACGATGCGAGAGATCCTTGTTCTCGTGATGAATGCGCAAGATTTTATCACGCACGAGATGTTCTTTCGACTCCATTTCCGCGAGTTTTGATCACAGGACTTTAAAACTTGCAGGATGTAAATAATGCACTATGAACTAAATCCACCCAAATTTTCATTAAATTCTACCCAATGGTTAAAAAGTTAGAGCAATTTCATAGTGTGGCAATTTCATCGTGGACACCCTTTAGTAAGTCAGAGTTCTCTTCAAAGTTGGCAAAACGATTGGACAAGTAATGCTCTTGGGCGGTGGTTACATTCCATTATTCCAAATATTTCGTCGAGATCGTGGTTTAAAGGCCTGGATGTAAGATCACGCGGTTTCATTCGTGTGATGTCAAGACGTATGTCCAACCACTACTCGCTAGACGCACATCTCTACAGAATTATCCTCGTCGATAGCAATTTATGTAGGTGTGGAACCGGTTATGATGACATCGCTCACACAGTTTGGCATTGCCCGGATAATGATGCCTCCAGAGCACAATTATTGGATACCCTGATGACCCGAGGTAGACAACCCTTCCGAGAGGTAAGAGATATGTTGGGAATGCGTGATCTTCCCTACATACAAGTGATTTACGAATTCCTTTGTGTATCTGATCTAAGAGTGTAACGTTATCACCCCCTTTCCTTCCACTCTAGTAAATTCCCTGCCATTGTGTCCCAGTTATATTATTCTTTTATTTCCGTGCTACTTGTATCTGCCCAGCAAGCTGTTGTCATCCATCCGCGGCATAGTTCCTGAAAGGGACTACAGGGATCGAGGATTTGGTAGATGGCGCAACCAAAAGGAGCAAATAATGGCTTAAATAGGTTACCTACCTAGCCCTTTCCAAATGATAATCCATACCCATTAACCTCGAGCTAGCCACGAGTAATTGGCATCTCACTTTTGATGAAGTTAGCAGAAGCAGATAATTTCTCATCTCCATGCGAAGCGCTAGGAGCGGACGGTAATTTTATTGCTAGAACAAATAGATGTAGCATCATCAACGTTGCATCATCGAGTCGACAGCACTCATCTGCTGTGCAACATCTCGTACCCGATCAAGAGCAGATATAAATTTAAACAATACCCTTTATTTCTGCCTTCTGCGTTCTACACCATATTGTATGGATTATTGTTTTGATGATTTTGATGGGTCAAATGCCACTGACCTTGGCATTGACCGATTCTGTATATAAACCCCCTACATTATTTCTGACAAATATAATATTTTATACACTCGAAGTGAACACGGATATTTTACTGGCCACGCATGCCAAATAGACATGAAGAGAAAGTGTATTGATAGTTCCGTATAGGGCAACGGCAGGCTTTGAAATTGAAAGATACAAGATTGAAAACGAGCGGAGGGCATTTGAACGGTAGTATCCGATCAGGCACATAACCCTTTGTCATACTACCCAATGCAGGATAAGCAAGGGGGGAAATCCCCCCTACCTACCGTTCAAATGCCCTCCGCTCGTTTTCAATCTTGTATCTTTCAATTTCATAGCCTGCCGTTACCCTATACGGAACTATCAATACACTTTCATTTCATGTCTATTTGTTCTAGCAATAAAATTACTGTCCGCTCCTAGCGCTTCGCATGGAGATGAGAAATTATCCGCTTCTGCTAACTTCATCAAAGATCGTTACTTCCGCGCTGGGGAGAATACAAAAAATAACAATCAAAAGGGATCTCACTTTTACTAATATCGAAAAATACAATTTTATAAAACAACAATATTGAATATCGGCTCCGTAAAGTGTAATACACGCCTGAGTCTAACAAATAAACGAACTAATTAAAAAAAAACTCAACAACCAACCTAATGAAAAACGTAAGTTTTTCCAATGACCAGGGCGAAATTCTTGGCAAAAGCTTATGATGAAATCATTGATGCTTGCATGGGAAAATCATGCATAGTTGATTTTTTGTATGTTGTGCTCCGTCATGGGCTCGGAAGTATGATTTCTGAAGCATTTGAAGGATTTGATTATTAGCATTAGCATTAGCATTAGCATTGACGTTTGCACAGCTCGTAGATGGAGTTACAATGAGGAGTAATTCGTTGAAGACATTGCATGCCACCATGAAACTTCACGCAATAATCTCCACGAAGACACTCCTCGATCGCTCACTCGGCCACGTCCATGCAACCGCTGGTAATATGGAGGATTTGTTATCTACCTTATGAAGACTCAGGGAACCCATGTTGCCTTCAGTAGATTTCAAAGGAAAAAGGAAATGAATAGTCGGAAAGAATAGTTGAACAGAATGCCCTGTTTGGTGTACAGAGCAAAAATTTATTCAAAAATGGTCGTTGGGAGCATCTAGTCTAAGAAGGTTAAGAGATGCTCCATTTCTCCTCATACGGTTGGGACTTTGGCATTAACTATAGTCCTAGCTTCCTATAGCTTATGGTTATAGCGCCATTACTCTCTCTATGTAAAGAGAAGAATGTCTGAAAATATAAGAACGGGTACTGAAAGAGAACTTGTCAGATTTCTTGGATAGCTGCGATAACATTGCGTTACTTTAGTTTACAACTCAATTTCTAACACATTTCAAAAATGATCTGACGCCGGAGCATCATTTTTCTGGACCTGTGGAATAAATTATATTCTTTCAAAGCGAAGTAGAACATAGAGGATTCAAACAATTTTCGCGCATCATATCGATGCGCAACAATATATGTTATACGTTGTATGTGAAAGCTTCATGGTAGTTTTTATATGAGCTGCCAAATGATAATCTTTCTTTTTTATTTCAGTTGCAGGAAAGTTCAATTTAAATGACTTGCGTTTGAAAAACTACTATGGAATGCTTATTTGACCACTTAATATTGATTAAGTGCTTGAAATGATGTGTTCAATGCAGTTTTGTTTAAAGGAACCAATGTAAGATAGGGTACTTTACTCCTATGTTTAGCTATGAAAGCAAATATGTATACCAGATAGTGGATATAGCAAAACATCCATCAAAGTTTCACTCGATTGTGAAATCACGCCGGTTCAGTGCCTTGCGAACTTTGAATACACGAAGGCTAACTCGTTTTATGGTTTGCTGAACGAACCAGGCGGAACACTTTGCCTTCAGAGTCGCGTCGCGAATCGAAAGGTTCGGATTACACTTGAAATAATCCAACACCTTCCGGACCTTCACAGGGTCATCTGTCTTCGATTTTCTTCCACTCGGTTGTCTGGGACTCCTTCAACGATTTTACCACCCGAGACACAGTTGTATGGGTGATTTCCAGTTGTCTTCCGACCCATCTCATGGTCGCAGTCGGATTTTCCATGCCGGCGCGCAAAATTATCCGGCGATTTTCTTCTTGTTTCGATGACATCTCAATAGCCACTGAAGCGATGGTTATTAAATTTTGCACATGTAAACAATTCACTGCAATCTAGTTATACCCAGATTTTCATCCATTTTTTCCACGGACAAAAAAGTTACACACGGATAAAAATGGTGCATTTTTTCGAGAACAGGCCTTAGTCTCTTCGAAAAGGCATTAAAGGCATCAAAGGCACGCACCTGATTTTTGTGGATTTCATCCCATATCTTCTGTATGGTAACTTTGAATGTTTCAATACCCATTGAGTTGAGATCTCGAAAGTGAGCTTCCACGATTCCCCAACTAGAGAAATCTAGAGGACTTCCATCTGGCGAAGAAGATGGCCATTATTCCTTAGGAATGAAGTCTGGCAAATTCTTGGTGCACCATGCTTGGGTAATCTTTGCTCCATGGGACGGCGCAAAATCCTGTTGAAACACCCATTTGCGGTTACGACCTTCCGCAGAAATTGCTCCCCAAACCATGACCGAAGCATGATTTCGGAAGCGTTGAACTGCGCGAATTGAAGAAGGGATATCCTGAATAATTGCTGCATAGACCCTGTCATGTTAAGCATTGAAACATTGCTAAAATAAAGGGTGTATTCGATAAAAATGGCACACAGAAAATCTTCTGTAACTTTTGAATCGTATGAGTAAAAAACCTAGAAATTTGAGTAGATCTTATCCATAGTGTATTATTTACATCTGCCAAGTTTCATGGTTATACATTCAGTAGTTCCAGTCATGTCGTCGAAACAAGAAATTGTCCGTGAGAAAATTTTGTGCCCTCACAATCAAAATCCAGGGACGTCCCACCGGTGGATTGCTAAAAGGCTTGGAATTGCAAATACAACTGTGTCTCGTGTAATAAGTACCTTCAAGGAGCGTCTGAGTGTCCAAAGGAAGGAAGGGAGTGGTCGTAAAAGTGGTCCAATGGACAGTAAAATGGCCAGGAAAGTCGTACAACAATTCAAGAACCGTCCAAACATGTCAATTCGAGATGTCGCTAAAAAGTCTAAGGTGTCAGTCGGTTTTGTGCAGAAAACCATGACATGTTAACATGTTTACAAAGTGCAAAAAGCCCCAAACCGGAATGAAAAACAAAACATCACTGCGAAAACCCGCGCCCGGAAACTTTACACGAAGCTGCTCACCAAATCCGGTTGCATCGTGATGGATGACGAAACATACGTCAAGGCCGACTTCCGTCAACTTCCTGGGCAAGAATATTTCGTTGCCAAGTCGAAGTTCGATGTTCCGGAGGATGTTCGAAAGAAGAAACTATCGAAATTTGCAAAGAAGTTTCTAATCTGGCAGGCGATTTGCGGATGTGGTGAAATAAGTGCTCCCTTCATCACTTCCGGAACAATAAACGGTGCGATTTACACGGAAGAGTGCCTTAAGAAGCGTCTCTTGCCATTCATTAAGAAGCACAAAGGATCAACTCTGTTTTGGCCTGATCTAGCATCCTGCCACTACGCTCGAAACGTATTGGAGTGGTACCGAGCCAACGGAGTCAATTTTGTGCCAAAGGATATGAACCCACCAAATTCACCGGACCTTCGTCCAATTGAAAAATTCTGGGCAATTATGAAAACGGAACTTCGCAAACATCCCAAAACTATAAAAACAGAGCTAGAATTAAAGAAAATTTGGATAAAAACAACAAAAACACTGGGAAAATCGGTTGTACAAAATTTAATGGGTGGAGTGAAAAGGAAGGTGCGGGCATTTGGGATGGGAGACGAAATTGAATAAAACAAATATTGTAAATCAATACTCATTAGTAGTTCTTCATTCCCTGAAAATTTCAAGAAAATCCGATAATCAGTTTAATTTTGATGAGTATATATGTGTGTGCCATTTTTATCGAATACACCCTTTATTTTAAACGTCTTCCTTTGGAATAGCAACTCTGGTAAATTTTTATTATAAACTAATACTATATCTGGATGAAGTTTTAACAACGGATAAGTTATATGGTGTATTTTTAAATCTTTAATTATCATGGGGCACAAACGAACTATGGATTTTTATGTTATCGTTCTCGTTGAAATGTAGGAGATTACAACGGAAGTCAGTTGATTTCTGTCTCTTAGGTTAGCACCATAGCAGAGTTTCCTTTTTGATTCCTTGATTGTCGATATTTTCTGCCCTAGGCTGGTTCATCTCCCGTCGTAGTCACTCAAATACTTTTTGGGTATTTTCGTAGCTTGTCCGGGGTGAGATTCGTACTTGTGACTTTGGCGTGGGAGGTATGGATGTTAACCACTACGCCGGGGTCGTTCCTATTCTACCATAGCAGAGTTCTCAAGCAAAGACCTACTGAAAATCTTTCCACCGGACATGTAACGAATTATTCAAGAGTGTTTAAGCGACCATAAAACTGTTTTTGAAAACAGTTATCTTAAAACTAAAGTTAGGGGTAGAACCGATGACACATGATCATTTAGAGCCTAGTCGGAATAGCAATCTAATAAAAAATTACGTTGCTCTGCCGTTAACAGAACAGACGTTAGACGTTGTCGATAAACAACTTTGTTGACAAGCTTAATGATAAAAGTTATCAAAAACACAAAACAAATCTTACTAAAAAATCATCAGATGTGGTTGTGTTAGAGCTTATTTCTTATAATGTTTGCCTCCAGGTTGAGGGACGCTATCCTTCCATCAAATGGTCAACAACCTTTGCTTTTATTTCAGCGAAAGACGCCATAAGCCCCACATCCCTACAAAACAACTATCGGCGAGAGCTCAAATGTAAACTTCTTCGCAAAAGTCAATACTCTGAACTCAATTTCCGATGTGATCAATCAGCGACATCAAAGTACGACTCCTACCACTAGGTGTGACTAAGCCTATTAGTCGTTGCCCAGTCATTGCCCATCTTCGTTTATCCAGTCAATATTTACCTCTAGAAAACTTGGTCTGTTTGTGTGTGATTCAGCACACTATCTCTATTTCGCCAGTAAAGTGCTAGTTCGAGAGTTGGTGCTAATATCTCAGCAAAACGACGACGTCATCGTCATCAGGCGTCAACGATCCTACTGAACTCTTTACGACGCTTGTCACACGGATTACCCCAACTAGTGACGATTGTCTGAAGCGAGCAAATTTGCAACTAATCTGAATTTCAAATCAGATCACATGCATTGCAACCAGAAGCAAATCCACTTTTGTGTCTCGATGTGGTGAGCAGGAGAATTCCGGTTGCAAGTAGTTCTTGTTATCTAAAATATTTACTTTTCCCGTGCGGTGTTAAACAAACCACACTTTCCATTCGCAAAACTAACAGGCAAGTGAAGAGAGAGACAGTCATCCGACCGAAGGGAACGCCAAGCCAGACTGAGTGGCAGTTTGTCAGCCAGCTAGCGGGTCGACATTAATTAAATTGATTCTAAAAAGTTCACCACTAACTGACTGGTTGACCGATAACAAAGAAGGAAATTCAATTCAATTTACTTTGTCGTGGTGACTGTGAATAAAGAAGGTGTACCTTTAAATTAATTAAATGTCTTATTTAGGTCAAAGATAACTCAACGATGGTGTGGGAGGGTTTAACGGTATATTTACATGATTTTTTTTTATACAAGCCGTGTCAAGACTTCCACCGGTCCTTAACCTATAACCATGAAAAACATGTTTATTGTTATGTTAATGATACAAAAAATGAACATTTCCAATCAATTATACCCTTATTACGTACTGTGGTATACATGTAAACAAAAACGTTGTATGAATGTTTTAGTCATCTTGACTAAAAGAAAAGAAGCCCTTCATATTTTTCCAGCTATATTTGCAAGTATGACTTTTCAGAGGAGTATCATGGTTCTTAAAGATTATCCTTTTTAAATCATTCTCATCGGTTAATATCTGCGCTGGGGTAAACATTATTATTCGGACGTCCCGCAATGCATTGTTGCATACTTTTTCAAACAAGTTTTCTGGAATTTTGTCTCTATTTCTTAAAACAACTGTTTTTATACCCAAACTGTAGGCCACGTGGTTTACAATGTGTAGATATTTTTCGAGATGAACAACAGCTGACTAACAAAATGAGCATACCATGTTTTATTCTCATCCTGTAATTTTTTATTAATTAGCTATTTAGAATTTCCTTGCAATAACTGCTTAACACACAAGAGAGGCATATTACCTCTTGTAGGTATTACTCAGGAATTTTGACACTTTGTTCAAATATAAGAGGACAATTCATCACATTTGTATAAATTTATTTGCACAATGTTGGTTTAATTTTTCTCATCATTAATATGAAAAAACTTATACAGGGGCTCTGCATTTCTGTTCCTGTTTATTTTAATCAAGCTGCGTTATAATTTAACATTTGTGATGTGTTGTGATGTGTTGTGATGTGACGTGAACCACCAGTGCTGGTGCCATGCGACCATGGTGTACAGTTCCTCCTAATGGCAAGATCAAACTGTACATACCTGCATGAAGGGCCAAAAGACGGTGGTGTGGATCCATAAGCAGAAGCACTTACACGAAACCCACGTAAAGGATAGAGAATCTCCTTCCAACGAAACGCTCTTATTACAGGAAATGAACAGTAATAAATATTAGGATTTCCGTCTGGTGGTTTGCAAAAAATAGGGTTGAGCAAACTCACTGTAGGAAGTCGGAAGATAATTAGACCTTCGCGGATCTCGATCTGACGATTTCCATCAAGGAACGCACAATTGTCATCCATGACTTGGGGCAAATAACCACAACCCTCATCCAGGATACACTTCGTCTGGCACCCTGTATTCCCCCCTTACCCTTTGTGATGATTGTGTGTATTCGTAATGTAATATAATAAACACTCTTGAAACTCAACAATAAATATGACTCAATTGTATATTCTATTGTAAACGCTAACTTTAAACCCAAAATAATAAATACTGACACTCTAAAAGTTACGTTTCGGATCCCAAATCAACAATAGCTTCAAGAATATTTTTGGTAACCTCAAATTTAAATTCACAAAGCGTTAAAAAATAGCCATTATAGACAGAGCACTGGGATTTGAATGCCGTAAATTTACATGATCGTTGTCATTGATGATAACAACATCAGAACTATTTTTGACGCATTCAGCTCAAAGCGCTATGACTAGTTATAAGATTCAATTCACTGTCTTCCCTAATAGATTACAAAACGATTGGTACATGGTACTGAATGAAACAGCCAGACAGCCGCAGGATTGTTACTGCAAAAAAATGGATGCGTATTATTATTCTTATTGTCCTGGAAAAGCTGAAAAGCAGATCTACTCTTCTCAGTCAGAAGATAAAATTTCATTGAAAAGATTTTTGATTTGTTTTATTTTTTTGAGTGCTGGTATAGCAAGCAATATGTTCGTGTGACATGAAGTCTATCATATTTTACATTACCGGAACAATCAATGCGGATATCTATTGATCTGAGAGTCTGCAGAAGAGGTTGCAGCCTTTGTATTAGAATCATGGTACCCCTCCACTATTTTGGCCGGGTTTAGCGTCGGTGCATTACGCCAAAACAACTCTCAATTGGCTCACGGAAAACAGTATAGATTTCGTTGAGAAAAACACAAATCCGCCAAACCACTCTCAGCTTCGGCCCATCACTATTGGCGATTATGAAGAGAATCTTTTAAAAGACTGCTAAAGCAGCTGAGTATTCTGCGGGAGTTCAAAAAAACAAAAAAAAAAATGGCTTAGACGTCCAAAACATGTGAAGCAAAACTTGTCCGGAGCTTGATGAAAAGTGTTCGATCAAAAATTCGCAAATTCGTGAAAGAATACAGGGTATCTGCAAATTATCCGTACATACTTTGTCGCACACCCCAGCACAACCAAGCGGAATAAACTAAGCATACCTACATGGTTTAACATCGTGACCTATTGTCTATATACGCAGTAAGTTTGGTACAGTTGTGATTTCTAGTTCATTCAAAATGAAGCCGAATGAGTTACGCACAGGTGTAATTGAACTTTTTCGAAAAGGAAAAACTGTTTCAGGGATTACAAAGACCCTGAATATGGCAAAATCTACAGTGAGTGACGCAAAAAAAAAACGATACCAACGCTAGAGGACCCCGTAGGGAGAGAAAAAAGGGCACCATTCGGACTCCAAAATTGCGCGAAATTATCCGGCGACGAATCAAGCGAAATTCTTCGATTTCCATCCGAAAGTTGGCGAAACCACAGAAAATTTCAAAACCTTCCCTTTGAAACCATAGTTCACGACAATTTGAAGCACAAATATATTGTGCAAGAATCACTACTTGAATGATACCATGAAAGCAAACCGATTGTGAAAAGCTAAGATTCTCCTGAACCGCTTATCCGCTATCGGACAGTGCTGTACATCGATGAAAAAGTTTTCACAATGATTGGCAGTTGCTTCCTGCACACTCTGAAAATTTTACAGTATGGCTTTGTGCACAAATTACGTAACGCAAAAAATCGGGATTTTGGACCCCCTCCCCCCCCCCCCTATGTAACAATAAGTAACGCGAGACCAGACTCCCCCCCTTTAATTACGTAACGCTCACGGACCCTGCCCCCCTATTTCTCAATTGTGATAAAATCATCACAAAAACTGTTATTGTTGTTGTTTTTATGTTTATTTCTGATATACTTGAAATAAGTAAAGATTGCAAACATCATTCAATTAATTTTATTTAAGTATCTTAAAGCTTATATAAAGATTAAGAAAAACTTTGCACTCATTGTACTGCATTTATTCAGGTTAATGGATGTTCTTAACACTGTAACAAATATTAGTTCAACAAGTTATTCAAATGTTTTTAAATTATTTAAAGTATCACAAAAAAGTGTTATTCATATTACTTAAATCAACAGTATTTTATACGATGCATAATATTGACCTATTGCAATTAATATAATCTAGTTATTATTAATTATACTTTTTTATATAGGTACTATTCAGAGTTTTCCTTTTGATCCGGGCAGTGCGTGATAAAGGCGCGCTATGTACGACTAATTCATAGAAACATAGAACAACATGCGCAGCAACAAGTTCATTTGATGTAGGCTACATGCAGAGAAATATTGGGTGATTGAACGCAATGATTAGAATCAAAATTCCTTGTGCACTAAATCAAACCACACATTGTTTTAGTTCAATGCAATCATATATTTGAAACAATAAAATGTTGTATCGAATCCAATATTGTTAGTCAATTAATATTTCTAACATTAATCATTATTGATTCAACAAAATAATTTGATAGAATCAACCATCATCAAAAAATTCAACAAAATTTCTTATTATTTCAATGGTTCTAACATAAAACAAAAAATATTTTTTTCAATTCAACCGGTTTGGTCAAATCAATACAAAGGTGCATTGTTTCAACAAAGCTAATTTTTTTATTCAACAATTAATACTTTTGTTTTCATTAGAAACCTCCTTTGCAGTGCTTTTAGAAACAAAACAATGTTGTTGTTGGTTTAAAAATCAAATCGGTGTTGTTTGAATAAATAAATATTATGGGTAAGCCGTTCAACAACAAAAAATTTTGAATCTATACAGAACAATATATTTCTCAGCGTGTAGATGTACGATTTACGCTGTAGATGCTACGAGTAATTTGTTACCAATAAAAAAGAAACGGCTCTTGTGTGGTTGCATGGACGGCTGACAATTTTACTTTATCGGCTCAAAATATATTTAAAAAAAAGGCAACCACGAGGAGTTACTCTGCTCTTCACGAAAAAAGCTGTAATGTAGCGTAGCATTTTGTTAGTAGACAAGCAAGATAAATGTTTCATATAATTTACGAGACATTTTTTCTATGTGCATAATCCATGTTTACGGAACGAGTGAAAGCTTATTCACGAAAATTAATTTTCAGTGTACGTCTCCATTTATTGAAGCCTTAGAATTTTGTCGGATATCAAGAAAATTTAAGATGCACCACTTGGCCATAAATGTGTTTCTATTATGGCAACTCCCATAAGAAACGCATTGGCCATGAAAGGAACCAACATTTAAAATTATGGCGATATTTGGTGCAGTGTACCAGTTATGGCAAACGTCATTAATAATACAAATACAAAGTTTTGGCTCAGTTTCGCAACCCTTTTCTACTTGATGTTGAAGGAGATGTTCGCTCATCACCATGAGTCACCAAGAGTGGACAGTAATGTTTGCTAGAATGAAAAATATGAAGAGAAAGTGTTGAAAGTCCCGTCAGTGTACGGTAGGTTGGAAATAGCATAGAAGTATTGAAAATTGAGTGAACGGGCATGGGTAGAGTTGTACTCGAACCAAGGACGTTACTATTGCTTAACATCCGACTGCGGGGTAGGTCAAGGCACGGATGAATCCGCCATCTCAACAGGCTTTTCTACTTGCTACTTGCTACTTTGCCTGGCACACAGGAAATTTAATTGATGCAAATTTGCTATTCACTTTTATTTTTTTTTTCAAATTGGTTATTTAGTTACGTAACGATTTAAAAAACCCCCCTCCCCCATATGTCACAATAAGTAACGGTTGCTCAACCCCCCTCCCCCCCTCCATGCGTTACGTAATTTGTGCACAAAGCCTATTCGGTAAGTTTTTACAGCTGAACAGTTCGGTAATCCGATTTTACGGATTTCGGTAAAATTTGACAAGTTCCGGTAATTTTTTTGCCGGAATACTGTAAAATTTCACAGAAATCCAGTAAATCGGATTACCGAACCTTCAGCTGTTGAAAGTTCGGTAAAAAAAATACCGAATACTGTAAAATTTTCTGAGTGTGTGCTGCTTCCTAAAATCGTGGAAGTATTTCAAGAAGTCAGCATTCCGCTTCTGTCATTGTTTGGGCTGGAATAACTCATTCCGGCAAAATTCCTTTAATCTTCATCGACAAGGGGGTGAAAGTGAATCAAGCGGTATATCAGAAGCTACTAACTGACACAGTAGCTTCTAGGGCATCGCACCATTTCGGCAAAAATGAATGGATTTTTCAACAAGACTTGGCGCCGGCTCATGGAGCAAAAAGGACTATTCGTTTTTGCGAACGCATTTTTCCAAGCTTTTTAACGAAAGATGTATGGCCTTCTATCTCACTGGATTTGAATCCGATGAACTATCAGGTATGGTCCATCTTGGAGTCAATAGCCTGCAGTACACCACAAAAAATCACTAGAACATCTAAAATCGTCTCTTTTAAAGGTTTGGGAACAAACCTGGATAATTTCCCGAAACGTTTGAAGGCGTGCATCTTAGCACGATGCGGCCATTTTGAAATGAACGAATAAAAATTATAATTTGCAAACATATTGCTAAAACAAACAATACTTATCCATTTTTAAACCAACAATAAAAGATAGATTTAACACCATTTTGATATACGGATAATATTCGGACACCCTGTAATATTAATTTCATCCGGGTTTCTCAATGTTCAAGCTCAATGCCGTGCAGTAAAAATAGTGTATTTGTTTGAATCAAACGTAATTTTTCCATATGATTTGAAAGGAAAATATCAGTCTAACATATTTTCGATCACTCTTCAGTCACTGAAGAGAGAAAATGCTTGATTAAATAAATTCATAAAAGATATGAAAAAGTGTTTTACTAATATTTCATCACCCTCGTCCTTCTATGTAGCATTCCAAGAATTTTTAAACCAAAATGAATCAGGTCAAACTGTGGGCTGAGAGGGGGCGTAGCGCTAACATCCATGGCTCTCACGCCAAAGTCACGAGTCCGAATCTCACCTGCGTATTAGTTACGGAAATACCCAAAAAAGGTATATATGTGTGAGTACGACGGGAAATGAACCAGCCTTGGGCGGAAAATCTCGAAAATCAAGGAACTGAAAAAATGTCTCGTAGACTGAAATAAGGGACGGTAGTCCGGCAAAGTTACCGCTTGGTAAAAATACGTTTAAATTTTAGAAGAGTATGCAAAGGGAGGGTGGAATCTGCACAGGCTGAGGTGGAGCCCTGGGGGCCGTCCATAATCCACATAGACTAGTAAGCTCGGTAAAATACGCATAGATTTGGCTTGTCACAGCTGCTGTGGTTCGTTGATGACGCATTGTGAAGAACCTTTCGTGTTCATCATCGTATCCATGCCCGTGTGATTTATGTACTGCGGAACAATGATTATTTATGTTTTTAAACAAGTGTCTTCAAACGAACCATCGCGCATCGTAAATTTTTTATCTTTTTTTTTAATGATCTTTCTACTAAACATTTAAACAAAATAAGAAAACGCTTAAGACCCTCGCAGTGAAAATCGTGACGCTGCAACTATGCGAAATTTTATTTTTAAATTTTTATTTGAAGGATAAATCGTGAAAATCGGTTCAATGGTTCAGAAGTAAGGAATTTTAGCAAAAAGGCATGTTGGTTTTGGCAGCACGGATTGAGAGTATGTCTCCACAACTGGTGCTAACGGTCGCGCTTTAGAATTACTTTTTCTTGCCTTTCTGGCAACCCCGTTTGATCAGCTGCTTTCGCGAGTTAAAACTTTTGCCTGCGGGAGTTCTTTTTAAAAAAGGTTCTTTACACCATTGCTGCCAAATTAAGACTAAACTTTATTATTCTACCTTGATTTAATATTAACACTTAACCGCATTGCTTACTCAGCGCCCTGCTCCAGGTGTCCGGTGGCATGATCGTTCGCCTTCGTCGCCAATCGATGGAACTGCTGATGATGCTCGGTGACACCGCTGTTGCTGTGGCATCCAAATTGCTGACTATGGTGGCTCGGTGCTGGAATTCACCAAGTCCGGTTGGTGATGGTGTTAACTCGCGCAAACGTACCCGACCTACCAATCAATCATCGTCATCACCCAAGTAACACAACTTGTTATGTTATGTTCAAAAATTTATCCTTAAAACATGATCTCATGTATTCTTCAAGTACACATAACTTATTATTGGTATCTTATATGACCAAAACAGCGCAATAAATCGATCTATTTGAAACATCTTTAAGGTCATATCAGAAGTTTTTCGTTACAGATTTAGGACTAATAATACGTTGTCAAGATGCTTTTAATAAAATGCTTGCAACGTGATGATGTCTTATCCTGGTAGATTCTAGCATCATAATAACAAATAGGTTATAATCAAGTAATTTCAAAATAAAAACAATCGCAGAAATACATGCACATAATGCAGAAATACATGAGAAATGTCAAACGAACAGAAGTTAACAAAGATTGTTAAGATTGTTATGATTGAGAAAATTATGTTTGTTTAAGAGAAGAATATACACAACTCATAGTTAAAAAGTAACCTTTTTGTCCGCATCGATAATATAATAAATATCAGAAATTTTAAGAATGTTAATGCTTAGAACGCTTAACAAAATATCATATGCAAGGCAGCTTTTATGGTGCAACTTTTTGTTTTACTCTTGCATAATTTATGCGCCGTTCTAAAGATTAAAAAATCAACAGAGAATTCTCTCATGTTTAGCAATTTTGTAGCATCTCTGTTGGAATCATCATGATGGATTAAGACACATGGTCTACACTGCCGATGAAAATTATTATTAAATATGAAAAAACGTTAGTATAAGCAAGCAATTTTTTTTTCCTTCTCAAAGTGTATTCTTAATCATCGACAAAATAAATCGCAGCTTTCGAAATTTTTAGTGATAATTGTAGTCAAAGTTTCATCCGCCTCTGTAATTTTCTCCATAGCTAAGGTGTGAAGCTGAAATTGAATCCAAAATCTCATCCAAAATACATCTTGAGAGCAGTCTAATAACATACTCATGATATTCGATGGCAAATTATTTGAGTTAGTTATTATAACACCATAAAAACCATATTAGAGCATCTTTTTAGTGAAATGTCATTTGGATCCAGAAATTTTAGAAAAAAATGACGTGTCTTGTGAACCGTCACAATGAATCAACCGCTGATGCTGATTCTTGTTGCATGCTATAGTTCCGAAAAGTTTGTTTGTTTGTTTTTTTTTTACTTGTAGTTAGATCAATTCTGTAACCGTTTGTTAAGAAGATATCTTGCAAATGGGCTAGGTCTACTTTTTAATCGATATGAAAAAAAAAATGGAAATTTATAAACAGATTCATCATACTCATAACAAATATTACTGTCAAATCCGGTCTGTAATTACATCTGCTAGTTTGACACTTGTTGGATTGAATTGTTGTGTTCATGCATTTCTGCATTTAGTTTCACTTATTAATAACTTGATTATAATCTATTGGTTATTGGGATGTTATAAACTACCTAGATAAGACATCGTTTTGTCAAAAGCATGTTATGCAGTTCATCTTCAAAACTTCTTTGGTGATCTAATATATGTTAAAACAAGATCTGTTAATTGCACTGTTTTGTTCATATTTGTGTCGAGAATTAAGTCATATGCTCTAGAAAAATACATGAGTGACCTATAAAATAAATGTTTTGCGGAAACATCCTCTCAGCTTGTATTTGACAAAAGCTGTTTTTCATTCCATTCTTAATACTCTTTTATAACAAAATTTCAAGATAACTGACCAAAAAGATGTTTTTGGTGTTACTTGGGCAGTTGTTCGATCTGCACGGAAGAAAATTGAATTGTCCCAAAATGTGTATGTACACACTACCAAAATTTCATGTAAATTTCTGTCTCCTAAGACCGACACATGCAAGCGTTCTTAAATACATAAGAATGAGTTGAAAGAGATGAGAAAATAAATTCAATCAAACACATTTTCTTCCGAATTGCGTATGTGTCAGTTTCAGGAGACATAATTTTACACGCAATCTTCCTTTACGTTCTCTGACTTTTTACAAACACGAATTACGTCTCGTGTGAAATTCATAATTTTTAAGTGTGTACATACATACAAGGACATGTATGTAGCGAGCGTTTAATTCGATTTGTGAAAAACACCATTGTTCCGTTGGTTAAAGTTTTTCTGTGAAGTTGCTTACGCGTGCCGGCTTATTTTCTGGTGCTGCTCAGAGCTGAACCCTCGGTGCGCCTGGCCTGGTCGAAGAAAAATTCACAACATAGGGTAATTACGCCAACATAATTTGGTGCCGTGACCAGGATATTGGTCGTACCGCGTAGTTAGCTATCTGGTGAACGCTGCCATCTTGGATGCTGGCTCATTTATCGAAGGTTCTGGAGATCTAGCTGCTGTTGCTATTTGTATGAATACAAGGCTCGCATTCTCGAGCGGAAGATCTTTTTCTATGCCAGATTTCCAAAAGTTTCACTATTTACGGGCAGCAATCAAGGGGGAAGCTGCTCAGTTGATCAAATCCTTTGGCATTAGTTCCGCAAACTACAGTTGAAAACCCGATACTCTAACGACTACTTACTCAAGAAGCGCCATCTACAGTCACTTTTAGACATCCCCAGCATGAAGAAAGAGTCGGTTGCTTCACTAAACGGTTTAGTCGACGGGTTTGAGAGGCATACAATGATTTTGCACCAACTGGGTGACCCAAGCAATAAAAAGTTCGTTTAAAAGGGACTTTATTGGCTTAATCAGCTCACTACAAGATCATGAATAGAATTCTGTTCAGCTCACTTTTTAAGTAATTAACCGAACTTGTAGGTTCACTCCTAATAGCTATGTATACTTTCAATAGCATGCCTTTAAAGTTCACCAAAAAGTTCATTGATACCGCTGTGATGAATGCTATTCAGCTGTAAAAATAACTTGTCCAAAATAAAAGGAAAATTGATTTATATGTGAATTTTTATTTTTTATTATTTTTATCTTTTTTTTTTCAAATGTGATGCTGAAGAATGATTTTTGTTTTATGCAGTCACTATAGGTTTATTTTAAATTGCACAATTGAGGTACTTACTGCTAGTCTCGATCTCGGGTCCTCGTCTTCATAACCAGTACACATACCACGGCTCCATATGGACTTTGTGGAAAACTAAGGTTTTTAACTCCATGTAATGATTCCACAAATCAAATTGTTCAGACCGTATAAGTAAGTACTGTTTCTGAACTTCAAATTCATAAAAAAGTTCATATCTAGAATGTCTTGTACTTGATAGTTCACGTAAAGTCCACGCGGAACTTTTGAGAACTTGATGTGACATTTGTTGTTTGTTTTGTTTTCACATCAGTTTTCTTCCAACCCTCAAAAAGCTTTGACATAAAAACTGGTGACTCTCAATCAACTGCTTTCAAAATATTTTTTCAGGGATACATTAAGGTAACAAGTTTCACAATAAAAGAATAAAGGTTTCTTAATAAACAAAAACCTTCGAATTTCGATTTTCAAAATGTTCTAGGTAAAGATGTTATGACCACTTGAGAACATTCATAAAACCTATTGACTGCCATCAAAACCAGCATTGGGCCTAATGGCCACAGCTGTCAAACTTCATTGTGATAGCGTGGTTGGTTTTTGTTGTTCTGCTTTGTTCGATTCTTTGCTGTTCTGATTCGTTTAGCAGTAAATAATATCCACGAAAAAAGATCTAGTGTTCCAGGAAATTATGTTTAAGGCAAGATCTCAGAAACAAATTTAATGCGCATTTAATTTTAAGGTAAAAACTGCATATAATGCGCCTAGGAAATTGTGTTAGTTTACATGAACAAAAAAAAAATTTAAACAAATATATATTTGATAAATTAATCATGAATTTCCTGTAAATTGGTGGAATTCAATCAGGTTATCTAAAAACATACCGAAATTTGTCTAAAATTTACAGTTCAATTACATAACATTTAAAATTTGGTTTATTTATGTTTCTAAAGGGCGAACACGAAATTATTGCGACACGTTCAACAGGGCATAATTTTTTTACCATTGGGTAAAAATCAACCAAATTTTGCATACTTTCTCATTGATGTGTATTATTTACATGCTGTCAAACTCGAAGTCGCGTTTTTCGATTCAACGAAAATGGAGGTGAACCAACGTGAGTCGAGAGAACAAATTCTTTCCAAAAACCTGGAATTTCCTGACCTGTCGCACCGGCAGTTGGGAAAAATGTTGAACATTCACCATTCAACCGTCTCCAGAGTATTGAAGCGGTTCCAGGAGCGGTTAACGTTGGACCACGGCAAAGGAGCTGGAAGAAAACCGGGACCGGGGAACAAAAAGACGGAGGAAAAGGTGAAGTGGATGATTAAAGCAAATCCCAACGTCTCAAGCCGTGATTTGGCTAAAAAGATCGGCATGTCGCAGAGCTACGTCCAGAATACAAAGAAGAGAGCTGGACTACATACATACAAGGTACAGAACTTCCCAAACCGCGATGAGCGGCAACAATCGACGGCTAAAACTCGGGCACGGAAGCTCTACGAGAAGATGCTGACAAAATATGGCTGCTGTGTGATGGACGACGAAACGTATATAAAAGCCGATTTGAAGCAAATTCCGGGGTTGGAGTTTTTCACCGGCAAGAGCAAGTTCTATGTGGACGACAAATTTAAGAAGAAGAAAATTTCGAAGTTCGCCTCCAAATATCTCATTTGGCAGGTCATCTGCTCTTGCGAACCGATGAGTGAGCCTTTCGTGACAAAGGGCACAGTAAATGGCGAGATCTACAAATCTGAGTGCCTCGAGAAGCGCCTTTTGCCGTTATTGCAGCAGCACGACAAAGCTCCGCTATTTTGGCCAGATTTGGCATCATGCCACTATTCTAAAAGTGTCCTGGAGTGGTATGAGGCCAATTCTGTCCATTTTGTTCCAAAGGACATGAATTCGCCAAACTGTCCGGAGCTGCGCCCGGTGGAGCAGTACTGGGCAATGATGAAGCGGGAACTTCGGAAGAGCAAGAAGACGGTCAAAGACGAGAAGGACATGTTAAGAAAATGGAAAAAACTGAGAAACTGGTACCGGATGACACTGTAAAGACTTTGATGGAGTACATCAAGCGAAAATGCGTCCAATTTTACACACAAGGCTCCATCGATTAACTCTTTTGATTTTTGAAGTAAATATATGTATAAAACTACCCTAAAATTTTGGTTTGATTCTAAACATTATAAGAAAATTGGCATGACATTTTCGGTGTCGCAATAATTTCGTGTTCGCCCTTTACATATCAATGATTTCTTATATTTCAATATGTTGTTTAAAAGAAATCGCAGTTTTTTCGGAAAGCCAATTAATCTTCAAAATGACTACTATAAAACTATTTGGCCATTTGGTGACTTCCCTCAATGCCAATTTGCCGTTTAATGAATTTACTGGAGGCAAAACGGCTTTAAAATGCTTATACAACTGACCATAATAAGATAATATAAATGAGTCCTAAAACGGCATTTCAAAACAGCATTTTACGAGTTCATAAAGTCAAAATAAAACCTTTGATAGGAGGTATAAGGGATTTAAGCATAATAGCAAGATAAAAGCAAAGGTTTTAGGACCGTTGTGGATGTGTGGTGAAGATGTGTTTTTTTACTTGTGATTTTCATTGTATTGCATTTGTGCGCGAAGTACTAATTGTGTTCGGACTGTTCCATTCGAAGAGGATGATGTGAGAAAATTTGCCGAATAGCGGAGTGCTACTTTAGTAGATACATAAATGCACCCTTTAGCATCACAGGGAAGCCGTCAAAATGAAGACTGAGCATCAGCAACACTATCCGGTGAGATATTTCTGAATTTGAACGATACTGCTAAATACGTGCCATCCTCAAAACAATAAGATTTTATGATGGAAGTGTATGCACGGTTCCCATATCCATTTGATGTTTGTACTGTGTTTATGCGGGGCTTGTTGTAAGTGGAAGTGACCTCAGAATGGACGTGAGTAACCAGGCATGAAATGGGTCACTGGAACCCAACAGAGCTATCACCTTCCAACTCCCGGGCTAAAAATGTTTGTCGAGTCGACAACAATTGGTACCATAATAAAACAAAATAGATTTTCAGTGGCATTCATAAAGCTGTAATAAAACTTAACAAAACTGGATGGCTTTGGCATTGTTACTTGGGAACACCAGATCACTCTTCAAATATAAACAATCTTTGTGACACTTTTTAAAGTGTTACTCAAAACCTTATCTGTGCTTCAAAAAGAAGGAAAGTAGTTCAACATAGATTTGTTGTGAACTATTGCGCTGATTAAAAGTACGGTTAGTATTTTGATTGAACTTTGTGTTAGAGATTTTTGAAGTTCAAAGCAAGTTCTTAGCTGACAACATACTGAACTTGAAGGTTGCGTTTGAATAGCAACAAGAAACTTTTGTTGAAATTTCAAGTTCCTTTACTTTCACTTTTTTTTAAACACTATTTAAAAAAAAACTTTTTTTTTCTTTAGCTGCTAATGACACTTTAAACAAAATTTAGTTCTGCCGGTTCGTTAAGTGTCTTGTTATTAAGCAAAAATGTTCCATGAAATTTAATTTCAACTAAATGTGAACTTCGGAGTTCTTATCTCAAGTAAAATTCGAACTTTTGGTTGCCCTGGGAGCCACTTGGAGCACCGTTTTGGAGCATTTGCACAACGACACTGTGAAAGCGTGGGAAGACCATGCGTTCGACTATGGCGGACCCGGATAACGCCTGTCTCATTGACTTCCTTCGGCGCCGAACGAGAGTATTAAAATCCATTTCCGTGAACCACCACGTATCGAAACTACCACAGTTCCGGTTTTTATCGTGCGCAACGACTACCAGTTCCGTGGAAAAATGCTTTGCTTGCGGTCAGCCACATTCAATGCTGAAGTGCCAGAAATTCAACACAATTACCTTAAGGTCAACTATTTTGCCCGCAACTGTCTATCTAGTTTCAACTGTCGGAAATGTAACCGACGTCATCACACACTGCTCCACCCTGAACAGTTTGAAGGTACGAGAGGTTCCAACCATCAGAGTCCCACTTCCCATACATTGGTACCTGTTGCCTCCCCTTTATAGAAACTCCTCCTCTATAATAGTATCGCCAGTGACGAGCAAGTCAGTACGCAATTGTGTCTTCAATTCACTCCTCAAGAAAGCATGAAAGCGCTTGGAATCAGCTGGAAACCTGAAGCTGATTGTCTGCGATTCGACTCCCAGGTGTGAAGCAGCGATGAGTCTCTGACGAAACGACCAATTCTATCAGACATTTCCAAACTCTTCGATCCACCCGGTATCATTGCTCCCGTAATCGTTCGAGCGATGATCCTGATGCAGAAATTGTGGGAGTTGTCAAGCGGGTGGGACGATCCAGTTCCAGAACCTGTGAAATCGATGTGGGAAACCTATCACCAGGAACTCGAAAAGATCTCCGAACACCGGGTTGATCGTTATACATTTCTTCCCGGGTCAGTGATCCAGCTACACACTTTCGCCGATGTGTCTCTGGCTGCATATGCTGCTTGCACTTATGCTTGCTGTGAAGACGTCCAAGAAAGAGTTCGAATTCAGCTCCTAGCGTCGAAGTCTCGCGTAGCTCCACTAAATCGTCTCACCATTACTCGATTAGAACTATGTGCAGCTGTTCTTGGCGCTCATCTTCATGATCGCATCAAAAAAGCAATTAACGTCAACGTGACGGTCTCTTACTTCTGGTCGGATTCCGCAAGCACTCTTCAAAGACTTCGATCACCTCCGAATACCTGGCCAACTTCGGTGGATCATCTGGATTATCTGGATGCTGCTGGACCTCGCGCAAACATTCTTCTTCGTCAACTGAGCCTGCTGTAGTCTTCTTGGAGTACGGCAGCAGGCAAGTATTCGCGATCGGACGAGTGAAAATACCACGAGCAGTGCGGAGAGTGACGACTCGTGTTAATTTATCCTTTCCTGGTCAAACGGAGTAGTTAAAGCGTCGCCGTCTGTTCATCAGTTTCTCCTTCGCTGGTCCTTCTAGGGTATTTTGGAGAAAAAAATATTTTTGTAGACAACCCTTTTAAAAACGAATTTAATTTCTTCGATAAGGAAGAAATAAACCAACTTTGATTAATATCACAATTCCATCAAAATTGGTTTATTTATTCCTAATGGAAGTTTCCTATATTTATATATGAATATTATTGATGATTACGTACGTGAGAATTGTACTAATAAACAAAGTTCGTAATTCCTTCACTGAATTTCACTGGTCACTAGTCATGCTTCAGTAGTCATTGCAATCGCTTCCAATTACCCAACAGCGTTGCAGTGCCTATGATAGTAACTTTAATGCCGTATGAGCGGACCTGTTGCCTAGAAGTCCTTGCATTTCACATTTTTCCTGGCTCTAATCACATTATCCAGGAATCGTGCCAATTCGTATGTTCAACCTTTATGTTTGCACTTGTACCAGCAAACTCAGACTAGTTTATACAGTTTTGCGTTTGAAATACGTTGTGCTCTAGAAAAGAAAAATCATATCCAAATTAGCGAAGGGACAGAATGGTAACTAAATAACTACAGAATGGTAACTAAACTAACGATTAACATTTTTTTGTGACACATCAGTAAGTAACGAGGGGGGAAATCCTTATTCTATAGTTGAAAAGCATCCTTTCGTTTTCCACCTTTCGACTTTCATTTTCAACCCACAGCGCTGGGCGGTGAAAGCTCGTGCTTTGTTGTCATCTTGTTCGGTGCTGACATCTTCCTTTGAAATACTTGCAACACAAATAGGGAAAGCTTTCACCTCCCACTATAAGTTCGCCGGTTATAGCCACCATTGGCGTCGTTAGCGCTGTTGAATATAGTACTCGAATGAAAGCTACCATTGATGTGACGAAGATTGTTTTTGTTTACCTCATCCATTCCGTAGTAAACGATGTGAGCTATGTTGATACAATATGGATTTATTCTCTTTGTTTACAGATTCGTTATCATCTAAACTCTAGAAGAGAGCAGATTTTCCTACATACACGGTAAGTTGAGGGTGTTCCTGCGTTCTGAAAAGTTATTCCTACTGGAAGGTGAGAGGTAATTTAATTTTTCGGCGGAACAGTTGGAGAGAGATGGAGCGAAGAATGTAATTTCAAGAACTTGGCGATTTATCGCGTTAAATCGTCATCAGCTCGTGGTTAGCCGTCCTGTTAATTAGATGTTTATGGATGTCTCGTGATGTGAAGTTGGGTTTCACACAAATGCTTCGATAGTAGTCGTTCTGTAGCTTCTCTTATAGAGTTCAACGAGTATAAGTTACTTTATGTCAACACTGTGTTTGATCGAAATTGACTTCAAATGCAGATGGAGTTTTGAAAAATTGTGATTGTGAAGTGACAATCCATTCTAAAACAAACTGGATACACATTTTTTCTAACAACATGAAATAAAAAAAAATTAATATTAAAAGATGAGAACAAAGATTATTATTTTCCATTTACATGTATTCCATTTTCTATTTACAGGTATGACTAAACAGCTCTTACTTTCCAGGAACAAAATACTAAAAAACAACTCTTTCGCTTAAATAGTTTAAGGCTTGCTCTAATAGTTTAAAAAAGAAGTAATAAAATTAACTTTATTTCAAGGTTATGAGGTTTTGGACAGTAGTTTTGTCGAATATTGTGGAAGCCGCAGACCACTTCTTTTTTAACTGCTTCATGGTCTTGATCTCCTTACCACTCTTCTTAAAGTTGCAGCAGCATTCCAGTAGCGTTCAATTGGACGAAGCGACAATTGGGAGGGTTGATGTCTTTTGCAACGGAATCTACTCCATTCTCATACATACATTGTACAGGGTGTCTCACAATAGGTGTCACTAAAACAAAATGGGACAATAGCAAAACAAATCAACCAAATCATAGCAATTATTTATCATTTGAAAGATACATGTTGTAGAAATAAGCCATATTAATTCAATTCGAATCTCTTGCCCTTATCCTTGGTTACTTTGCACAAACGCTTTGCGCACGATTTCCTGAGGAATTTGGTCCCAAATATCAACCAAAGGGGAATTTTAACACTCTTTCCGATTTGCGTTCAGGAGTTCAGGAGCTGATCAAGTTGTTGACAGATGAACGCGTCGAATATAGGTAGGTTCAGACTAACGTTTATGTGCAAGCGTTTGTTTTCGATACAATCCTTAATCGGATCCTCACCTCTTATTTTATATTGGAAAATTAGGGAAATTTATATTAACACTTCACTTGATCACTTCAAATTCCACTAGAAAAAAACTTATATTTTGAAAAATGGGCCTAAGATATGCGCACAGCAGAATCTAGTCAGATTAAGTCTTGTATTATAAAATTGTTTCTATTTATTTATAAATCCGAAAAAAAAATCGTCGTAACAAAGGGATTATAACTCATTTTCACTCAAATATTATTAATCGGACTTTTTGTATTCGTGTGATACCATCCATTTAGTTCTGCACAGAGTCCTCAGTCACCTTTCGGGAAGCATTTACCCACTTTTTAGGAAAATCTTTCACATTATTTGTCGCTCCAATCGATTTTCCAAGGTTTCGCTACACAATGGCCCAATATCTTTCAATTGGGCAAAGTTTTGGGGTTTTAGGAGGATTACAGACGGTTAGTACAATGTTGATGTATCCTGCAACACAGAATGTGTGTGTTTTTTGATGAACGATAGAAGTCGGTTTTGCATATACTCATTGACGTAAACTTGTTGGTTAATCGTACCTGTAGTTATGCAGATTTTGCTCTTCAAACCCCAACTACAAATAGCCTGCTAAAACATGTAATTTTTAGAGAACTTCAGCAATTTCTTGGCCTTGAAATGATCGTCAAGCTTGCCACGCTGTAATGCGGTATAAAACTCAAGACCAGCAAGTTGCTTGAAGTCAAATTTTGTCAGCAATTTGTCGTTCAACTTATGCGCTCTTGTTTTCGAACTGGTATCCTACTTCTCGTTTCTGTTAGGGGTTTCAATTACCTTGAACAACCTAAGGTGTGGCCCGTTTAGTATTGGAACAAACATTTTTTATTCTTACCCCAACATCTCAGACCACGATTTGGTCAAAAAGTTTCGCTTCGCACGCAGTACCGTGCAAAGGATTCGTCTCCCGGAAGGCTTCAAGTCATACAGTGCCTGTAGACAACCAAATAGGGATCAAAAATAGAACAATGTGGCCAGAATCCGTGCCAGAAAACTGTATGATCAGGTGTTGAAAATATTCAATGGCTGTCTCCTCATGGATGATGAAACCTATGTGAAAGCCGATTTCAAACAGCTACCGGGACATGAATTTTACTCGGCTACAGCTCGGGGAGATGTTTCTGCCAAATTCAAGTTTGTAGTAGGCTCAGATGACCCAATGCTTGACTTACGCTGATCAGGCTCTGCATACGGTTCTCCCTGAAGGGCCGTGTTAACCCTCGCATGGCCTCCCTGCTCGCCTTCAGGCTAGTATAGATAACCATGGAATCATTATAACGACTATGCCACGTGGGCTTTGATAGTGGCTGGAGGGGGACCCAACAGAATGGAGGTTAATACCTCAGGAATAACTAAATCCCAGGAGAAGGCGAATTCGTTCGATAAAAGTGGCCTAGTGAGGTTCCCACAACGTTAAAACGGCGGGGTCTAGCGTGTCCGACACTTGCGGAAGTGCCACGACATCGGAAGCAGATGCCACCAATCTAGGCGTGATCAGGGATGGACCAGGACTCATCCGGGCTATGGATAGGATACGGGAAACCCTTCCTAAAGTAGTGGAGGTGTTAGAGTAGTTAGATGCGATAATCGACTTTACGTCATCACGCTACAACATCGCTAAGGACCTAAAACTTGACTTGACCTAAAATTACAGTGCAGGCTGCATGCAAAGAGAGGGAAGAGCTGGAGACCAAGCTTCTAGTGCCAAAAAGTTTGCACAGCTAGCAGTCACGGAGAGGGCAAGGCTGATACCCTCGAGACACACTCAGACGGAAGAGTCCGTCTCGGTGGGACACACCACCCTATCTACCATAGGGGTAGGGCCTCCAAGCGGGCTAGGCAGTCCCCGGGTGAAACGGTACCTGGCGCTTCCATGAACGTTGTGGCGGGGTCAGCGGGTCCATCTTCGCGACCTGCTCTACCTGGCCGCAAAGAGAGAGGCCCCGGCGTCAAGTCCACGGCTAAGGGCACGACGCCCAGCTCAATCGCCGAAGGGGGCCCGAGCAACCATAGTTAGCATGGAAGCAGATGCAAGTACTAAGAGGGGTACGAGTGACGAAAAGTGTGGCAGAGATGGCCACTGGACCAAATAAAAGTGAATGGAGTGTTCTTCTGCAGCTGCTTCGCACCGCTAAAATGGTCGATTGATCAGTTTTCCAATATGCGCGATCGTATGACAACTGACAACTTCAACGCTTGGGTGCTTGAGTGAGGGAGCTACCTTACAAACCCCAGGGGTCAGATTCTACTGAAGGCCTTGGCTAGGCTCAATGTGGACCTAGCCAACGAG
Organism: Aedes japonicus; assembly: GCA_034211315.2. Taxonomy (NCBI): domain Eukaryota; kingdom Metazoa; phylum Arthropoda; class Insecta; order Diptera; family Culicidae; genus Aedes; species Aedes japonicus. The sequence goes on along the minus strand of JASCZW010005079.1, from coordinate 87,933 downwards.
GGTACCAAGAGTACCTACCAAAGAAACGGAGTGGAATCGATAATCGATATAACTTTCAGCAGTCATGGGCTGCTTAACTATTGGAAGATGGATGATGGCTACACCCATAGCGACCACTTGGCGGTTCGTTAGTGTATCGTCCTCAATACAAGGCAGCGTGTGGAAGGAGGAGGATCAACTCCATTCGCCCGCAGATGGAGGATGTCCTACTTTGACGAAGAGACTTTTAAAGAGGCAAAAAGTGACTTTTAATAACGTCACGTTTTTTTGTATGGACCTTCAATTTTTTTGTATGGATTGTCATGTTTTCCCAAACCCTCCCTCTCCCTTACTATGTGACGTAATTTATGGACTTCCCATATGTCTGATCGATACAGTGGGTAAGTTGCTCGAGAGGGTAATCCTCAATAGACTGGGTAAGGCTTGGAAGCTACTTCCAGAATCGCGTACAGGACAACACAGAGGTAGGCCAGAAACGTGCCCAGATCGCCGCAGGCGTTCCACAAGGTTCGATCCTAGGTCCGGTGATATAGAACACGATGTACGATGAGGTACTACGGCTTGAGTTCCGGGGTGAAGATAGTCGGGTTCGCGGACGACATCACCCTGGAGATATGTGGTGAATCCATTGAAGAGGTCAAACTTACGGCCTCACACTCCATCGGCATTGTGAAGAGATGAATGAGTTCCATACAACTGGAGCTAGCCCACCATAAGACTGAGGTCACGGTGGTGAATAATAGGAAATAGGAGCAATATGCGACGATCAGTGCAGATAACTGCACACTCGAATGGAAGAGGTCTTTCAGGTATCTTGGGGTCATGATCGACGATAAGCTGTCCTTTATCAGTAACATCGATTACGTCTGCACGAAAGCCTCTATGGATATATCGGCATCATCCTTCAAGGCTGTGCAAGGCAGTAAGCGTTAACTCCTGGCCAGTGTCACCCTGTCCATACTTAGCTACGGCGGGCTGGCTTGGATCACCGCCTTGAGTACCAAGTGCTACACTAGTAAGCTAGAGAGTACGCACAGGCCTATGTGCCTAACAGTGGTTAGTGCATATCGAACGGTATCACGCGACGCGGTTTGCGTCCTAGCGGAGATGAAGCCAATATGCATTGTCATAAAAGAGGACGTAGAGTGCTTCGAACAACGTGGAACAAGAGGTATTCGGAAGACCACTAGAGTCGCATCCATGGTTAAGTAGCAAAGGGAATGGAACAACTCCACCAAAGGTCGGTGGACCCACCGACTAATCCCGGAATTAACCGGGTGAGTCGGTAGGCGACACGGTGAAGTGAACTTCCACTTGACGCAGATATTGTCAGGCCACGGCTGTTTTAGGCAATACCTGCATAAATATGGGCATGCACAGGCCTCCGCATGCAGGGAGTGCGCGGGAGTCGAGGAAACTGCAAAACATGTGTTCTTCGCTTCGACGGCCCTCGCTTCGACGGCACGAGATCCGGAATGATTGCCGTAAGCGGTCACGACACGACTCCGGACAATTTGGTCCCAAGGATGTGTCAGGTCCGGGACGTCTGGGACGCGGTATGCGTAGCAGCCTCCCAGATCGTTCTCGATCTCTAACAAAAATGGCGAAACGACCAGAAGCAGGTCGCAGGGACCACCTAACTACTAAAGCCCTAATTAGTTAGACATAGTGGGTGCTTAACAAGCACAATAGCCCCCTCCCCGAAGCAATACCGAAAGGTGGTTGTCACAGTATTCCTGTTTCTGAAAAGTTTATTTCGGTTATGCACATTCAGACCTACCATGAATTTGTCATATGATATTCCTCGCGGTTTTAGGATAGGGATGAAAACAGAAGAGAGGAGAGAAGGCATTAGTTATTGGTAACATGCAATACGCATGTGAGATATTTATGTTGATATTCTCACAACGGTCGTTCAGAATGGTTCGATGGATGCATATAAGAGATAATTTCCCAAGAGTTTGAACGCATTTATAAAATTCCATCACGTTTATTTATAGAAGACAACAGACATTTTACTACGTGCTGTATTTAGGATGATCAGGCCAATGATCCCCCATCGCATCTTCTAGTGATCATTTCAAGCTGTACATTTGGTTCAGGCACTTATGAACGTTGCTATTGCTGCCTGTTCACATACGGAATCTGTCTCGACCAAGTAAACAGAACTTTCCCAAAGGTAGGGAAATAGTATTTTTGGGATTACTCCAAAAACAGCTTAATCACTTAGAAGTTAGTCGCTTAAAAGGTGTAGTTAGTACATAGATGCCATTGTCACACAACTTTGAACTCAATTTTCTTATCACAAACGTACGTCATGTGTTACGGTTAACGAGAATTGAAAGGAAACAAGTTCTACAAATTTACAGCAAATCAAAGTCATATTCGTGAACCAACACGTTCAATTACAGCGCTTAGCCACCACTAAACGAAAAAAAGTCTCATGTCCTATAGAAGTTCAAGGCACATGGTAATATTTTTCAATTAAGACAGCAACAGCTCCGCTGGTCGTTTGCAAACAAACAAAAAATGGAACAACCAAACAAACCCAAACAGTGTTGGTTGGCACTCTGAGTACAGAGCAGAGGCTCCGTATGTGAATGAAGTACACAATCGATAAATTGATAAGTAGTAAATGACGGTTTCCCACAATATAATCACCGACCTTCGACGCCAAGCAATGACAAGCAGAAACGAATACCCATGTAATGGCAAATGGTTACGTGAAGGTGAGATGCTCCCCGGCCCAACACAATCGATTGGGTCTTATCATTTGGTTATGGGGCCTGGTTTGCAATTATTGCTAGTAGGTGTTATTTACACCCAGAGTAAAGTTGTAAACCCAGAGCAAAGTTGTTTTTGATAAGCAAACCAGTTGAGGCACGGTATGCCGAAAATTAAGGCTTAACATAGTGTGAAGCATCATACTGCATAATATGAACGCTGCAGATTTTTATTTCCACCATGCCGGAAGGAGGAGTGTGGGCTGAATCCGTTCCCCATCCTATATAAATTAAAATCTACCAAGCCCGTACATTTCATGGTAGGTCTTCTTCTACAGGCAAGACTAGGAGCATAAACAGCTTCCATCGGTTAGTCATATAATTTTTTGTTCTGCGATTTGCAATCTCACTTCTAACGACTTATGTCAATATCATTCGGTGTTTTTCATGTACAGGTAATTATTTGCATGATTCTTATAATCAAAACCGGACATTTCTGGATACATTTGGAACATTATCTTTCGGACTGGTTTCTTCCTAAAAGTAAGTGGAAAATTCCAGTTGGTACTAGAAAATTGGCATCATTAGACTTATCCATATTTGGAAACTTTCGCGCTTTATTACAGTTCTTCTTATGTTTCTCCAAAGGTTGGTCCATCACTATTCACAGGCTATTTCTCCTGACCTTAACACGGTTAGGTTCCCAAGCAATCAATGGCGACATACCTTAGCGTATTTACATCGTTCGTCATCCGCGAAAGGGAACGCGGTCTTCAAGTAGACAGATCTCGCTGCGGCCTTCGATAAAATGAACTATCAGATTGCAATTTCCAAAAACGACAAAATGGGGGTTCGCGATCAATAGTTGAACTGGCTCCGCTCATACCTGACTGGTAGAACTATGTCTGTGAAGATTTCAGATTATACCTCGTCCAGCTTTTCAGTAACATCCGGCGTTCTGCAAGGCAGCCACCTTGACCTATTCCTTTTCCTGTTTAATTGGTCCTCAGATGCCTAAAATTATCCTACGCGGACGACCTAAAACTGCACTACGTCATAAAATATGCTGAAGACGCCCACTTTCTTCAGCAGGAAACTACAAGTGTCCTGAAATGTATCCAAATGCTCGGCTATCTCTTTTGGCTGAATACGTGCGATGTATCTTCACGACTGCAGCCTTCAAGGAACGCGCTTGAAACGTGACACAATAGTCAAGCATCTAGAAGTACTGCTCGGCTCTGTCATTCGAGGATCACATTTCCTATATCGTTTCTACAGGGTGCGGCAGAAAATAATGCGAACATTTGTTCTATTTCTTTCAAATCCCATTTTCAACTAATTCAAATAATAATATCAACATTTTCGAGTGCAGTTATCTTTATAAAGTCCTTTTAAACAAATTTATTCAATCTGTCCTCCATTTTTATTAATAAAATCCTCGAGCCGACGCCGGAAGCCAGAGCATGCTTTTCGAACATAGTCCTCCGGCATTGACTGCCATGTGCGTGGTATGGTTGACTTCAGGGTTTTCACACTAGGGTGTGATGTTTTGCAGGCTCGTGCTTCAACATATGCCCAAATCGAATAATCCAACGGATTAAGATCTGGACTGCTAGGGGGCCACAAATCCTTCGGCCAAAACTTCATGTTATCGTTCAACCATTGTTGGGTTCGATTGGACGTGTGACACGGAGGTCCATTCTGCTGTAGGACAACGTTTAGGTACTCGGAGAAGTTGGTCTTCACCCAGAGAAGCACTTGGTCCTTTAAAATACCGATATACACTTCGATATTGATTTTAACTCCAGCATCAATGAAAACAGGCGGCATTTTCAAACCGTTGAACGCCACGGACCGATTTGATCACGTTCGGCATGCGTGCAAAGCGCGGTCCGCTTCCCGGCTTCCACTGCTTAGGACCATTCTGCAGGGACTTTTTATGCGGTAAACTGTTGCCAAATGGCACCCTAGCACCTTGGCAATCTCTTTCGGCTTCTTCCGGGCGAGCAACAAACTGGTGATCACTTCTTTCGCGAACATTTTGACGAATTTGCAATAAAACAAATAGAATGTTTGGATGCAGCACTTGAAAGTAAACAAAAACAAATAGGGTAAGGGGATGTAATGTTAGCCTAGCTCCTTCATTCGGCCTATGTACCAAATGTGGCATTAATTAAGCGATAATCAACAAAATCATGTTGCTTTTAGAATGACCGATGTAATCCGAAGCAATTGAGATAATATTAATCAACTTATAGTTGTCCACTTCCGCGTAATTTTCGGTTTCTTGAACTTTTGGGGCATCATGATTTCACTGGTTATGCTGAACAGATGATCTACAGGATCTTCAAGTGATCTTAATTTGGCTTAATTGAATCGATAAAGCGAGTAATGCAGTTTGGATGTGCAGAAAATAGTTACACGTTACAAACCAACTGTTCACATAGCTAAAATAACAATGATTTTACAAGAAAATCGTAGACCCAATGTTGGGTACATATTTTTTTGTATGTTCCCAACTATGGCCTGTTGTATCAATAACGTAGTAAAAAGGTTGTTATTGTTAAAATTTCAAGTGGAAATGCATGAATTTGCGGTTGTTTATATTCATATGGCTCATCTAAACACAAATCGAAGAGACAAAATCATTGCATAGTGAATTATAATGTTTTCATTATTGAATGGCTGATAAATCATGTATGAACATCATCTTAGTGTTTCGAGGCAGTTTTACTTTAGTTTGTGTTGTGAAATGTTGTATTAAGTAAATCCAGTACAGCTAACAATGCCTTAATTCATAAAATTAGAAAAAACAACCGTACAAAGACTGCATTTAGTAATTATTCCATCGAATGGGACGAAGTTGCATCCACGAATAGACCCAATTTGGTGCTTATAGACCGACATTCAATCCACATCCCTCGAAAGTTTATGGCATTATAAAAATAGTTGTGTAACTTTTAGTGATACATGCAACCAAATGTCTTATCAAACTTATCTTTGCAAGTGTATAACTAGTTGAACCTCGCTGACAGCTTAAAAACTTTATGAGTTGAATGAATGAAAAATGTGATCGCTGGTTGCATAATAGGCTGAGTCAAGGGACACATACCCTACACTTTCGTCAGAAATTAGTCACTAGCTACACGAATTAACCCAATACTCAAGTTTGAACATTTTCGCATTATTTTCTGCCGCACCCTGTAAGGCCTCATTGCAGCTAGGGTTCACTTAAAAGACGTTTATTAACTAAAGGCATAATACTGCTCTTTGGTTCGTCCTTTTTTGAAGTACTGTGCCGTCGTTTGATCCCCTTTCTACCAAAATGCAGTTCAGAGGATCACCGCCGTTCAGCGAAGATCGGCAAGTTATAACAGTCGATGTAAGATCATCAATCTGGATTTGTAGGAAGATTATGTTGATCACATTGCATAAAATCATGTTTTGGACACATAGATATTATCATTGCTTTTTCATCAATGTTTGGCTTACAAGTGAACAAGGGGAGACTTTACACGTCTTTTAAAATTCGTCTTGTTTGTTTCTGTGTTTGAGCGTTTCCAGGTGAAATGAGCATAAAAGATCAAGACCTCAAGAGCATTGCAATATCCTAGGAGTAATAGTTTCGACGCAATTTTTAAGTATATATAATTTTTCGCGATTTTTTTTGGAGATTTGTAAAAAAAAACTGTGCTAAACATATTGTAAATATCAAAATAACGTCAACAAAAAAAGTATATTGCATATGAAGCTTAAATCCAAAGTTTAAAACAAAGTTAACCTTTCAAAACAAAACAAAAGGCGCTGCAAAACGGGAATTCAAATGCAAAAAGTTTTGTGATGCCTGTGGCGTCTACATTTTTACGACACCGGTTAAATTCACTGCTTCTATTCAATCTGCGTTCCGTTTTTATTTTGTAATTTGTCCGAAGAATTTGGATAAACCATGGGTGCCTAACGTTCTGTGTAATTCGTGCAAAACATGCCTGGCTAGGTGGAAAGCAGTTAATAGGAATGTATGGCTTACCACTGGTTCCATTCAAATTTGTTATATACTCTCATTTCTGTCACTGTAAAGCCGCTATTTGTCCTTTGATAAGCCACTTATTTGGTATGAACCTTTTTGCGATGCTACGGATTGTTATTTCTGCCTCACCGAAGCTCAACAACATGACCGCCATTAGTCGGTGCAGTATGCTGATGTGCAATCCGTAGAAAAACCAACTCCACATTCGATTTCAAACCGGTACCCTATTTGCCCAAAATGAAAAAGGGGGTCTTCATTAGAAGATACTGTGCGCGCGTGTGTGTGTGTGTGTTTTTTTTTACAAGGGTTGAAAGGCCATCAAAAATCTGCGCGACAGACACCTGAGACACCTGAGACAATGAGGATTATTCCGAGAGTCGAAGTGACGTTTGTCACTTGGTGAAGTGACAAAAGTCACTTGCAGGGACGTTACTCTTCTGTGTAAATCAAACGGAGAGTCACGTCACCGCAGATGAGTTTTCTCACTTCACCAAGTGACAAACGTCACTTCGACTTTCGGAATAACCCTCAATGTTCAGGCGAAATGGGTTGGGATCCTGCCTGACATGCTAAAAATGTGCCTCTCGGATCCATTATCCTCCTTACCTCGATCCCCCCGGGACCACGAAATGCTGCGACTACTTCGAGGGGGGGCTGTGCTCATGCACTTCTTCTAAAATTCCGACCCCTAGGTAAGGCTAGTTCGTCGACTGGCTGGATGATCACTGCTCCGCTGCTACGATGTATCCATCTCTCGAATCCTCCTGCTTCCCCCCGGCGTCGAGGGTGGTCCACCAGTTCCGGTGAAGGAAACTTCCGCATGGTGCCCCGACTACCGGCGGTTATCGCAGGGGACGTTAACGCGCATTGCGCCGACTTCGTCTTTGGGTTGCAGAGGTGGTCCGATAGTTCCGGTGGTGGATGACGTCCGCACTGGCGGTGCCCTACATACCCGAAGCACTTTCTTCTTCTTTCTTCTTTCTTCAGCAGGCTGGCAGTTCGAGTGCCGAGGTCGGCCCGACGATTCCGGTTGGCAGAAGACTTCCGGTTCACCGGCGCCCCGACGACCCGAAGCCGAACACTGCTCACTGCGCTGGACACTCCTCAGAACCGGCGCTTGTTTGCTGGTCCCGTCTCCATTTATGCTGTAGCTCCGACAGTATTTGCGTCACGACTCTGCTTACCGCGTTCCACGTGTCTTCCTCGTTGCACATTCGCTCTGCGATGTTATCCGGCCTTGAGGCAGGCATTCCTTTCGCAATTCCCTAAACCTCGGACAGTCGAACATCACGTGCTCTGAAGTCTCCTCTACGTTGGCACACGCCAGGTAGAAATGTGACGACGCATGACCACACCGGTGCAGGTATTGGCGAAAACAGCCGTGCCCGGACAGGAACTTTGTGAGGTAAAAGTTCACCTCTCCATGCTTCCTGTGTATGTATGTGTGTGTGTGTGTGTGTGTGTGTGAGAGAGAGAGAGAGAGAGAGATGCGCGTATTTCTTTCGAATTTCTGTTTCTTCCCACATTTCTGCACTTTTTCCAAAAACCAGCATCACTTCCTCATTTTTCAACCGATTTCCACCATTGAGTCCTAATTTTCTTCTTTTTACCCTTCTTCCATCAATAGAAGGGTATTAAGATCGCTTGAAAACTCGACTTTTTATCCGAGGCCCACAGGGCCGAGTTTCATATGCCATTCGGACTCAGTTTCGACGAACTGAGTACATGTCTGTGTATGTATGTGTGTGTGTGTGTGTGTGTGTGTGTGTGTGTGTGTGTGTATGTGTGTGTGTGCGTTACAAATAATGTCACATCGGCTTCTCAGCCATCTGTGAACCGATTTCAGTTCTGTTGACGGCAAATGCAAGTTACAACATTCCCATAGAACGCTATTGATTTTTTTTCATTCGGACATTTCGTTACGAAGATATGGAACGAAACAGTACACGAAGGCCTATTATAATAGTAATCAAACAGTTTAGTCTCCGACTACATACTGAGCTATTTGTGTACCGATTTTAGTTTTGTTAGTGTCAAATCAAAGCTATGATATTTCCAAATAACTGTCAAAATTTCATTATGATTGGATAATCCTTCGCGGAGATATGACCAAAGACAATACCTGAGAGCACATAATTGTGAGATGATAATATACTCGTTGCAGTGCAAACCGAACAAGACCATCACACCAATCGATGCCGCTTGCATTCTATTGTGTCGCATCTGGAGTGTGTATAGCACATACAGCGGACCAGCCACACTATGTGACTGTATAGAATTAGAGCAGCATCGATTGGCTCGAGTGGTCTGGTTTTGAACTGCAACGAGTATATCTGAAAATTACACAAAGTCTCCATTTACTATTTTCAACGAATATGTACTTATTAAGCATCTTGAATCCATATCGATAATCATAATTGACACTTAGGATTGTCTAATAATGCATTCTATGGACTAATTGTATGAAATTTAATATTCATGTAATTTCCCTTCTATATAAATAACATAAAGCAAGTCATTAAGGTTAATAATGGTAATATTTTAATCACATCGATGAACAATCCGTCCAGGATTGACAAATAGTTCATTCTAAAACTGAATGTATGACATATCGAATATTCTTGATCTTTCCTGAATTTCTGATGAAAGATATATATCCTGGCGGTAGGCAACTTTGAGTACTGTAATTCTGATGAAATGTAAGAAGGGTTCAGTCTCACCATCGGTGGATTAATGCGGGTTTTTTTTCTTTGTCTTTAAACTATATATGCTATATTTTTTTTGCCGTTATTTTGGTATTCATCATATGTTTAGAACATTTTTTTTACAAATCTCCAAAGAAATTGCAAAAGATAAATATACCTATAAATAGCGTCGACACTATTACTCCTAGAATATTTCAATTTTCAGAAGATCAGTGTTAAATTTCTGCTTCATATGATGACGCGCATTTCGTCTACAGATTCGCGCATTTCGTCTACAATGTGCAGACTTCTTCAGTGTCTCGTACTAATAACTCGACATTGACGTGCCGCAAGTGCTCAGTAGGGATCTAGACCCGAAGCTAAGAGTCAGTTCCATTGTGGTTATATCACATTTATTAGCAGAGCAGCCCATCAAAATTTTAGGTTCATTATTTTTTATATGCTGTACAATTTCAGATCATCCATGGATACTTTTAAATCATTTTTTTTTCTCGTGGCTATGTTACATTATTTAAGCTTTCAGGGTCATGGTGGATGCGCGGGTCCGTATACAGCAGGACCACAATCTGCAGACATGCAGAAATTATTATCATTTTATATTATAACATCCATTCACAACTTTTTGTATGTCAGCTATAGCCCATCTAACCTACGTTATGTATTTGAAAAGATATGAACGTTTTTACTGTTTTTTTTAGAAAGGATCATAATCGGAAATTCTACTTAAAAAAAGCTCTCTCGTTAATCAAAAATATGTATTCATTCAAAACCTAACAGTTTACAATCATTCATATCCTAATTCACAAATATAAAGAAGCACGATTGGATCCAGATGAACAAGAGCTATCGAATTTTATTTGTTTTATTAAGATTCAGTTTTTGGATTCATACTCATATGAAAGTTTTTTCGCCCTATTAGTAGCTGTTTTCAGTTTTTCCACTATTGTTATGATATTGATACACAACTAATTTTTATTTTCAGGAACATACCAGTAGATGTCAGATATATCGTGTACCTACGTGTATTAGGTTCTCTGACTATTATTGTGAAAACAAACTCTAATCTTAGTAGCTACCTTCGTATTTAATGCCACACGCGCAACTGTCACAAGCACTAAGCATTTGTTAACAAAGAAAAGAACATTTGTTCATTCTACGAAAACAATACAAAGAGCTACGAGTAATTGGTTACCAATAAAAAAGAAACGTTTCTCTGGTGGTAGCATGAAAGACTGACAGATCTACTTTAACGGCTCTTAATATAATCGAAAAAATAAGCGCATCCTCAAGAAGTTATTCGTGGCATGGGATTCGATCCTGCATTTTCAGGGAGAGCTGTAATTGAGTCCGTGGTTGATCTCACTAGGCCTTGTTGACTCGTGAGAAGTAACTTGATTGTTGTGCATGAGCCATGCCAGGACATGCCAATTTAAAAAAGTCGTATTTCTGTGAAAAAATTTAAGCAGCATATTAAAATTTTTACCATAGCTCCCTATATCACTTTATTTTAAACCTACATCAATTATAATTTAATCCTATTATGAATTATATATATGATCACTTTTACCGAATACCAGGGCATCGTCCACTGGCTATTGTCGCGGGTATTGTGGGTTTCCCAGGCGCCCGGTTCAAGCTTTAGTTGGTGACGGTGTCTCTTCTTGACCTTGTTACCGTACAGTAACAATATATAACTAAATAATAAGTGAGCTACGAGATGATAGGGAAATAATGTGTTCAGTTCTCAATAGCAACGGTTGATTTGAAAAATACGGGCGGTGATAGGCAACACACATCTGTGCGTTTGGCGATGGGTGTAAAATGGACCTTCTATCGTGAAGTTGATCACGATCACGCTATTGGAGAAGACAGATGTACAAGTTTTGAATAGAAAGCAAAAAGGAAAGACGAAAAGTATGCGTAACCAGAGAAAGAACAGAAAGGAGGGTAGGAGTCGACTGGGACTGTACTGGTGTTGAGTGTGTTTGCTTATTGGAGCCCATTCCGTATCAGTCAATCCGCCAACCACCGAGATCTAACAAATTAACGGTGGCCTTTAATAAGTTCGTCACCGACACCCAGCGCCCAACCGTTACCAGAGTCACTTCGGATGGTGGTATAACGTTTTTTTTTCGGGACTATCGAAGCGATGTTAACATGGCCACCACGGCTTCCCCCAGCTTCTGCCAGCGCTCACGTGAGAGGAATCGATCACCATCTTTGTCATCGATACCACATGCTTCATCGAGACCACGTTTCACCTGACCTCAGTAGTAAGACGGATCTTCAGTTGGCACGAGCTCAACCTCGACCGTTACCACGTGGATTCACTCGTTACCGACACCCATGTGTACTTCAGCCCGCCCAAATGTAAGTGTGTCACCACCGGTTCCGTTATATCCCGTTTCCGTCCGAATAAACTACGTAAATCAATCTTTAGTGAACGTGATTAATAGGTTAGGCGTCTCGTATCCGAAAACCCTCCTAACACCAGACAACGCCCTGAGACCCGGGAGAAAATAGGCCTTTGGTGTCCACCCCGGAAGTTGCCGTTGGAAATTAGACCAGCAGCTTCAGGCTTAGGCCCGTCCCCTTCTGGGGTTCGGTGAATCTCTCGGGGTCAAAAACAGTTTCAACCTTCTATTCCTGAGTTGTAAGTGTTAATAAGGGCGTCTATGTAATGTTTCGCTGTACCTGATGTGGACTCCCAGTACCTCTCATATCCCCAAAAGCTTGCTAACACGTCTTGCCTCAAAAGTTCTCCTTTTTATTGTATTGGCCTCCATACCAAAAATGACACCATTGCAGAGTATATGATTGAACAAATTATTCGTAGTTCTACTTGCCCAACGCCCCCAATTTGGTGAAGGATAGAGGATGACACACACACACACACACACACACACACGCGCGCACACACACACACACGCGCACGCGCGCGAATTCATCTAATTGAAACACATGATTTGTTAACTAGTGTAACCCACGAAAAACTTAAAAAATATGGCATTCAGTATGAATTGGTTTGTGAAAATTACGTTTACAGCATTATACAGTATTGTTAGTAAAATTTACCTCGGCTTGTTTTTTGCACCGATATTTCAGCATGTTCAGTATCCGCTTAAAAAGGGAAAATCTTATGTTGGTGCGTCCACTTTGACGCCAGCTGTAGTCCAAACCACTTGATGGAAACAGTTCCAATTTTGTTCACATTATTTCCTATATTGTTCAAGGCAATGGCGAAATTTTTAATATGCTATCTATTTTTTTTCAAAGAAATACGGATTTTGGAAATTGGTATGACCAAAAACCATATTTTTCACATATGTTATGAAAACTTCAAATTTATAAATCTTATCAACATGAAATTTTGGTCACATAAGGTCTATACATTGGTTAAAGTGTTGTCAAATTTTCAGCCAAAAATAATTAGAATTGACAAAGTCAAGGAAGGTTGAACATTTTGCTCGGCCTATTTTTGCTACTGAGTGTAAATCACGAAAACACGAGTAATGATTCAAATGGTAATGGTGATGATAAAGATGAATGCTAATGGTAATGAACAAACAATGTCAGATAAGATAATATATATAGTGAAGGGATATTATAATATGAAATGAAAATTACATTGTCCCAACTATTGATTTGTTGCAATTGCAGACAAACTTGCGCATCCATTATGAACAAGAAAATTTAGACAATGAGAACAATGACATGAGAAATATATATATTTAAAATTATTTGACAATACCTGATGACCTGGAAGACCTGAAATACATCATGTACATCCCAAATTTCGATAACCTGAAACCAATTTATATGCAATAATATACTATCATATCATAACAGCAAAAAAAGAAAAAATATCTTGTAAAAATCTATCTTTCCTCTATATCCCGTAATGTCCCGTCATGTTATTAAGATGGATCTAAGGCAAGGAAGATCCAAAGCGCGCTGCAACAACGAACCTAATGTGAATAGTAAGATTCTCAATATGACCCCCAGCCATACGAACCTCTGTAGCAGGTGGAAAAACTACTTGATGTTACATTTCCACTATGGAACTGACTCTTAGCTTCGGGTCTTGATCAAGAATCCAAATTGAGCCCTTGCAGCACGACAAGCCGACCAGTTCAGTGCAAGGGAATACAATATACCTATAATCTTATTGATACTTTTGCATTTTAAAACAATCAATCAACGATGAAAGAATCCCTTCGTTTACTTTCTCTCTGGTTGATTAGTAAATCGCGTTTTCGATGTTCGTTGTACTATTTGCATTATACGCTATTTAGTCTATACCATCGTATTTCGGTGACGAACTAGTCCAGGAGGCTAAAATCACCTTAGTAAATCTAAAACAAAACATTGTACTTCAATCTGCAATAAAGAACGCTCCGATAGTTTTATAATATCGCTGTAAGTGGCGGAAGAGAACGAGAGAGAGAGAGAGAGAGCGAAATTCTCTCATTAGTCATTTTGAGAAAGAAAACTTTCCTATACGTGAAATTTCATTGTAAGAAAATATTCTTAAATAAACCATGCCATTTGTTTTGCGTGTAGATATGACGTGAAGCACCATCCATACCGAAATCGTTTTTGTTTGTATTTGAGTTGAGTGCAATCGGGAGCAGGCAGCAAAGTAGTCTCTTCTTTGGCGGTGTATATCGGAAGACGATGACAACAGCGAAGTAGAGTGGCACGGATCGGGATATTAGTAATCAGTAGTGTGCTGTTGCGTGTTCGCAGTGGAATTGTGGAATTCGCATTGCAAATTTACGCCCTCGTGATCGTCGTGTTTTATTTTTTTGTTTCGTGCAGGAAGAGCTGATCGGACCGAAGTCAATCGAAGTGTTCGATACATTGTAAGCAGTGAGCGATAGCCTCTTCTTCGCTCAGTTACAGAGCGATGCCAGAGTTCGATCAATTCTCTGGAATTGTGGTGAGAGAGTGATCAAGCGGAACACTTTCCGATCTAACAGTGGATGTCGATCGATCAAGTGCGACTATCAACTACTACGACTCGAACAGTGACTCAGCTGGCGGCGTTTGTTTCGAGTTTTTGATGCATTCTCCTTTGGGAGATCTCGGGAATCTCGCTGCTGGGTTTCTCTGTGTGCAATGCTCAAATGTGTACACTGCATTCACTACTAAACTGACAATTGAAAGGTGCACACAGTTCGTCGTGGTTTGAAGTGCTTCGAAGTTTGGACTTTAGCTGGCTGTAGCTGCGTGGAATATTTGGCTAGAATAATCACATCAAAATACGGGAAAACAGTGACACCGAACGATTTGATTACGAGAAAAGTAGCAGTCGAGCGAACTTTGACCGAAAGCTTGTGCGATTTAGTAGATCACCATTTTTTTCGCATTGGAAAAGTACCGTGAAACGAAAAAAAAACTGCTAATGAGTGGCCTAATCGTGTAAGAGTTAAAGTGATGGAAAAGTGACAACCAGCGATCAGATAAATTAACCCAACAGTGTGATGTTTGTGAAATGTTAACTGACGTTCGCGGAAATGTGTTATTGTTCGTCGGCATTGTTGAAAAAAATTGTTCACCTTTTCTACTCCATTCGGAACTTGTGAATCTGTCATCGCGCAGTGCAAAGCTTTAAGGCGAACCCGGCGGGTGGGTGGATCACGGTGGCGCGACGGTGGGCGCCCGCTGGAAACGGTCACCACGACGCTGTAGTTGTGATATTTAAGTACGCGAGCGACATCGCGACGCACATGTGCAGTGGTGACACAGACTGGCTCTGTGTGTAATGTGTGCTCACGCGCTCAAGCTTAGCTTGGTGTTGGTAAAGATCAGTTTAACCATTCTTTATTTATTTTTATGCGATCGCACTCAAACGAAGACAAACAGCAGGTAGATTTGTGTGCAACATGGGCACCGTTTATGCGGTACTGCTGATAGCAGTATATGTTCGAAAGCGAGAGAATAATGAATAAAATAAAAATAAAAACAAACAGGATGAAAAGTGACTATCAGCACCAATACGATGATTATGAAAATGAAAACAAACCACAAGCACTGTTCACTGTGGTAGGTTTAGAACATGTTTAAGAATGTTCGGTGGGAGTTGTTTGGGGTCTCGCTTATATGATAATTTTCATATCTGCTTTAAAGCAAATCAATGTTATGATCTTGCATATCAATTCGCAACAAAATAGTGCAAAAAACGTTTAATGTCCATTAAATAACCTTATGAAAAATGGACACAAGCAAACACTTGAATTTCATAACATTACCTGGTGGAATGCTATGATTGTTGTCAGAGTCATTTCTAATGGCAACCATATACGTTTCATTGCACAACCTTATATAATTAATTTGTCAGTGCTATGGAACTCATATACATTGGTTATACTAATTATAACTTCAGTGTGAGTATTTTTTGTATTTATTGTTTAATTCTACTGAAATTTTCATTTCATCTATAAAAAATTGAGGATATTCAAAAAAAACCAATGCCAGTCATCTGATAGAACGCCTGCAGTACAATAACTGCTTATTGATAAAGAATTTCATGATGAGACTACTTATTAGAATTTTCATGAAAAGTTTTGCTCCTTAAGATGCGCGTATAAATTACCACGCGATACATTACATACATATACGAAGCGGATCAACTACTGAAGGCAATGAAGTTACCAGCCCAAGGAAAACGATTATAATATATGAATTAGACTTTGCCTTATTTATAGTTTCCAGTAATTCAATTGTTTCATCCTGTTTCACTCTCCATTTTCGAAGGAAGTATAACAGCTCAGAGATATCGGGATCATAATGAATCCGAATTCATCAAGTGTAACCAAAGCAATAATTTAGGCGCGATTTTTACTATTTCATACATATGCCTTATGAATATTACACAAACAAAAGTCATGAAATTCATAAGGCTTTTTATGAAATTGATAAGAATGAATTGATAAGAATGAAAATCATATCTGAGAAAACCTTTAGTTATACACAACAATTTAACAAGGGCCGTAAAGAATCAGTTTCATAAGGCAAAATTAATGAAATTCAATGTTTTTTACATCCGTGTTCAAATCAATGTTACCAATAGATTGGAAATTGTTACATCTTTCCAATGGTATCGGTACTCAATAAAACGAAATGGACTTCGTGATCAATTGATATAATTTCGTTACGATCTATAAAAAAATCGAATGATCTTATCTGGGTTTGACACAGGCTTTCATGACTGTTTGACAAAGGCTGTTTTATTTTAGTGTTTCATATGATAATATTTGTGAGTTCTTCTATTACGCCAGCTTAAACATGGCATTGAACACCATTTTTCTGCAATCATTATGTGAGAATGATTAAAATCTATATGTTGCTTAGTCAAAATTGTTACGTCACTTGTCTGATCTTTTGCATGGATTTGAAATCTTTTAAAGTTTTGAAAGTTTTTGAAGACTAACCCAATCACGTGTCGACTTTTAGTTACAGTATTTTTACATGTTTTGTTGCTTAAATCTATATAGATTTATTTGTAATAGTATTTGGCTTATATTCTGGTACATTTATGAGCAGTTTATCAGCAGCGGCTGAATAGTCATGAAAAAAATGAGTATATTTTTTTGCTCAGAAAGTACTAGTCGGTGTCTCAAGCTCGGTCCCAAGCTAATGATTCGCCTCTAATAACGTAACTCACGCCAATACACCCTCAAATATTCTGTCAAAATAACATACACGGCCAGAAATTCAACTCAATTTGAGATGTCGCATGGGAACTACGACTCAGTTCCGTAAAAAGTGGAGCTACTCAGTCTACGAGTGACTCCACTTTTTACGAAACTGAGTCGCAGTTCCCATGTGACTGATTATAGTAGCCTCTCAAATTGAGTTCAATTTCTGGCCGTGTAGCGAATCAAAGCAAAAACAAAGATACTAGTACCAAAAGATTCCGAAAAGCACAAGAGTGAAGTGCAGACTACAAGATGTACTTCGGACCTAGAGGTTCTGCAACAGTGAATCCATTTCAAATCACCAGTTGCACATTGATTGTTGTTATTAGCTAATATCATTAAAGTATTGCTTCAATTTAGATTTTGTCGTCAACGTTTTCGCAATGCATATTGTATTTTGCCATCATCCGATTTAAAGGACCAAATTGAGCATTATTTATACGATGTTGGCTTGCAGTTAAACCATTTGGTTTCGTAGTTGTCTAGTTGTCGGAGTTGTAAAGTACTTTTATCAAAATTTATTTTTAACATACCAAATAAAAAATAAGTTTTCATAAAAGTTCTATCGAAGCAATACGATGCGAAACAATATCGTTTACAACTGAGGCCATTGCTTATTCTCGACACTCTTTTAATGTTTTGATGCTGATGAGCATACAACGAGCTTTAAAATATGGTAAAGGAAATGTTGTCCAACCTAATTTTCGAAGTGCAAACAGTATAAATTGCTTTTGAACTGGTTCTATTCGTTTCTTGTGCATGACTGAAAAAGGTGACGCTACAATACTAAAGTATTTCGTTTTTCGACATGAAAGCAGTAACTTAATCCTTTTGTTATTCCTAGCATGCTACTTGCTTTACTCATTATTGTGTTATAGTGGTCAGTGAATGTTAGTTTCTTGTCTAAAATAGCACCTTAATCCATCCTTAATACTTCCACTCTTTTCAACTGCCTGATTTCCATGAGAGAACAGTCTAGTGTATTCCGCTTCCTACCAATTGATATTGATTTCCATTTTCAGAATTTTCGCTGCAAAAGGCTTTTTTTGCACCAAATATTATTCTATTTGAAACGAGATATCCCTCATTTAAAAAAAAAACGTTAATATTATAAACAGAAGAAGGCTAAGATGCACAGCAAAATATAATCAAAATTATATGCGATATAGAAGGGTGCATTTTAAAAATATACCAATGTAATTCATTGCGTTCTTTGATTTTAGATTTAAAACCATGCACAAAACCAGAACATTGATATACATTGAAAAATACGTCAATTTGCATTGGTTCATACATTAGTACACGTTTTAAAAATATTAAATCAAAGTACACTCGTTTTCCAATGCGTTGTCATACAAATTTACACGATTGTGTGAGCATGAATCTGCTTACATTGAAATTTATCGAATAGAACTACTGTTCTGCTTCTCTTGCTTAGCTGTCGTTGTCCTTGCATAAGCAGGGAACAGAGGTAATTTATATGCAACTAAATTGTCTATATCCTAAATCTGGTATCTTGTTTAGATGCTAACGTGATAAATAGTTGACAAAATAACAAGTACCGTGTCATGTGAAGCTAACTTTAATGCAGTCGAAGAATTCTATTTGATTTTACACGCAAGTAATTTGTGTTTATCCATATATTCTTAGCATCAAGAATCTTCTCTTGCAAGATTTAATGTCAAAGATTCAAAGCTTGCTTTCTTCGCAACGCTTGAACAGGATGCGAATGAAAATGTCATTCCATGATGGGAAACTTACCAGTTCTTTGGAATGCATTCGATTTGCCTTCTTCAATGTTGAGTATTTTGATGATTTAAAACTTGATTTATTTTATTTATCGCCATTCCACTTCATACTTGATGTTGCTTTTTTTGGATTGATTGGGTCGTCAATAAGCTTATAAGTTCTCACTCATCTTTTGTCCTCTTTTGTCTAACGTGAAAAAGAAAATTGAATGTAAAAATCAACGACGCAGTCATCTGAATCAGTTTTTGAAATATTAAATTGAGCAATTTTTACAAAGTTACAATTTTCAAGTAGTGTAAATTTTATATCACATGTGATTTTAATGTTATTTGCATGCTCTAGTATGCACATAGAAAATAGACTAAAAACTACAAAATAATTTTAAATATCCTTGGGATTCTTGAGGGATTCCTGAAGTTACTCGAATAGGATTTGAAGTCTTGCCTTAAAATTTTACTATTTGTGCTCAATCAGTAACATGAGACTCGAGCCATTTAAGAAAATTTTGCTCAATATTAAATTATCGCTGTTTGAATACACACTGAATACACATGTAAATTTAAGCCTACTAGGATGCACATAAAAAGAGCTGACCGTTAGACTGGAATTTGCGTCTGTTCTAAAATTTACAAGACCATAAAAACTTGAAATATTCTCTCACATGACATGCCGTAAAACTAAGTCGAGGTACACCAAACGATGTTTCTACATGGTGCTACTATCATTCTAATATAAATGCTTCTTGATGCCAGATATTTCAAGTATCTAAATCTAGTTAACGTCAGAAAAAATAAAGATCCGGCCGTTTAAGGCATAGATTGAAGACGTTTAAATTAGCTATTTCTTATCTTGTAGCTTTCAATTTGTTTCTGCATCATTAAATACTTCTGAAAATTTTAAATAACATTGTGCCAAACCCAATCGTTGGCATTGGCCACATAATATTTTAAAGATGCTTGAACTTGTCACCATGTACAGATTAACGAATAGTAAAATCAAATCGTGAATCACTGCAAAAGTTTGGTCTTAGAACATTCCATCCTTTACCCCAAATTTTCCTTATTCCAATACTGCAGTTTTAATTATCGAACATTACATTTACGAGAAATGAATTTGAATATTTTACTTGTTGTTACGCGTTTAACCGACTGCGTTTAAAACATGTGGTTATAGACACCAAATACAAGGATCATGTAAATGTAAGGCTTGCAAGTGGCTATTTTTTATACCTTACGAACTTAAATTTGATATTACCGTAGGGCCTGTAGTAAATGTAGCATCCGAAACGTAACCTTGAGTGAGTTAGTATTTATTATTTTGAGTTTAAAATTAGGATTTAACATCACATTAAATGGAACACACAATTGAGTCATGTTAATCCTCAAAGTATTTGCGTGCAACAAAGATTACATCTCTCGTAATATTCACTATTTTTAAGAGTGTGACAAAATGTGCGTTTGATTGAATTGATTTTCTCATATCTCTCGTTTGATTCCTCTGTTCCAAAGGCCACTCACATGTGTTAGTCTCAGGGCATCATCATTAACATAGGGTAAGTAACGGCTTCAGCTCTCCAATACAATAATATTGTTAGTAGTATGATGCTTCACTAAATGATGTAACATGCTGCAAAAAATTAGTGTTGAAGGTCATCGTTTTCCCTGTGCTTGGAATAGGGTCCTTGGAACCTGAAGCCCTACCCAACCTTTTCAACAGTGTGTTGTTAAATATATTTGGAAACAGGCACTAGACAATCATTTGTTTCTTTGTTCTGTTAGACCCAAATATTGTATAGAAAATTAAATAGTTCGATCCTGTGATCGAGTCTCTGGAGGATAATTGGATAATTCTAGTCATCCATGCACGTTTCATACGCCACCGGAGAGAAGGGCTTTCTTCGTCTTATTTACTTTCAAAGCCTCAATGGAATTTCAAGTTTTAATAAAAGTGAAAAGCACCTTCTTTTTTTCGATTTGCTTTTTGCAAGAAATTAAGCTCTTTCGGAATAAACCATGCGGTATAGCATTGTTGCATACCCAAAATATTTATGCTGAACGGTTCCATTTTAGAGATAGAGATAATTTTTCATCTCTCTAAGGCTTACATGACGATTATATTTTTCTTCATAATTGCCTCATTTTCGTTGGTATTCGATGCTGAAGGGACGCTGAAGTCATCGACCTCTTCAAGACCACTTTGGAACTCCTTATGCCAAACGGATGCTCTGATTCTCAGTAGTGCAGATTTTTCAAAGGTGTTCTGCGACTTTTTCAACGACTCCGCTTAAGAAATTTCGTTTCAAACAAACTATTTGCTCAACAAAATTATAAATGCTGTAATACGACGAAACACAGACATTTTCCTGATGTAAGCAGCTGCCATGCAGACAATAATTTTTGATCACGCTTTGCAGTCCTGACAGATGTCAAAGATGTTTCAATTTAATACGCCTTATATTTGTATTCATTTTAGTTTTCTTGTGTAGGGTAGGGAACGGCTTCAGCTTCCTGGGACCCTATTCCAAGCATGGGGTAAATGATAATATATTTTACTTTGTCTAGAACGCATGAGCTTGAGCATATAAATGATAATATACAAAGCTCATTTTTTGCGTTATGGTGCATCATTTAGGTGAAACTTCATACCGCAAAAAAAGCGTTGTAGCTTAACGTTTACCGCGTGCTTGAAATAGGGTCCCGGGGAGCTGAAGCCGTTTCTTACTCTATATTGATTAATCTCTGGATTGTAAAATTTCATGCAAAAAAAAACAAATAAAAAAAAAACTGTTCAGCTTAAAAATTTCATCTCAAAGTACTTTCTAGTGACGGTAAAAGTGGGATCATTCTTCTTCGAATCTTCTACAACCAGATCAGCTGGGTTAGCGGAGTGTTCGGACTCCGCGCGGTTAAGTGGGTGTGCGCAGCAGTGATAAAATTCATTCAGAGATTCTCTCTGGCACGCGACTGTAGTTGTAACTTGACGTGCATGAGTGCCTGCCGCTCGTACGCCGTAGTGACATCCACCAGTGCGCAACAGATTCACACCAACACCGAGCGATGCCGCCCTGGGCTTTGTTGGTGTTCGATAGTCATCGGCATGCGATAGCAGCCTATCTTCTGCTATGAACTGCTGCAGTACTAGATTGCACGCACGCGCACATGCATCTGCGCAATCGTCGCCACTCGTCAAGAGAATTTGTTTTGGTTCAATTTTATCATCAACATCACCGTTTTGTGGCTGAGGCGCTGAGGACGCACGAACGCTCGGCAAGTAGCGTTGCGTGTGTGTCCGGTCTGGGTGATGGTTTTCTCAAGATTCTCCACTTGAAGGCAATAAATAAACTTAATTGTTTTGTTTGAGAATGACCAGTAGCAAAACGATCGGCGGGGATGCGTATGTTTTGGAGGCATGTTCGTATAGTGTGCCCGGACAATCAAAATTATGATTTTTGTGTAGCACACAAATGAGTGGACTTATTGTATTTTGATTACTATTTTATTGAAACTCGGATGTAGATTCAGGAAAAGTCTGATGAACTTTTGGAAAGGTACAGGGAAATTCATCGACAGTTTGGAAGAAACTGCCTGATTAAATTAGGTTGTAAATTTTGCAAAATTTGAATGTATTTTCTTCGGAACATTTTAAAAGAAATTTGTCTAAAACTTTAGATGCTACAGTCAATCGCAAAATTAAGCGTACACGTGTGATTGCTTAGGTATTTTTCGAATTTCTGGATGAACAAATTGAGTAATCGCAAACAATTTTTAGACAGTTCAAAATTTGTCTCTTTCTCGTTTGTTTTATGAAAACAAAAAATGATAAACAATTATAAAATCAATTGAAATTTGCAAAACAAAAACAAAACCCGACACAGAAAAAATATATTAATTTTAACGGGCGCGTAACGGGCTTTCGTTTAATTCCAAGCCAAAGGAAGCGTAAACAATTGAATTGTTTGCAATCTATCATGGGCCATGCAACAAAGTTGGCAATCTTTCATACAACAGACTATACAATAGATTCAGGCATTATATGGCTTAACTTTACATGAGATCTGGCATTCCATTTATGCGCATTTATAACGCAGAAAATTAAATGTTTCTTTTTATCTTTGTAAGTCATGTGTGGCAAAGTTGAGCGTACAGATTTCTCTTCTTTGCATGGAAAAATAGTACACTGACCAAAGAAATCGAAAGGAATGTAATCGAATATCGTATGGAAATTTGCCACAAGATATTATTGCAAATTTCATACGATTCTCTAATGGAAAGAAGTTCATAGGACGATCGTATGAAAATTTTTCTCACAGAAAAAAAAAGTTGCAAACTGGATTCAACCATGCACCTCAAGATTCAGAGGCGAGCCACAATCCCACGGGACGCTTAATGAGTGATGTCGATTGAAAGTGTATATGAGGCATGTTTTTCTCGACTAATGCAACAATAATCATTCCATACGATTTCGCATGGAATGAGTATTGAATCCTTGCTTTGTGGTTCATAGCTCCGATCGTATGAAAATCGCACGGATAATTTCCTGAGTGTACACTGAACCAAATAATCTTACGAATTTCATAAGGTTCAACTTATGAACGATGCTTTGGTATTTCATAAGGCTGAATTATAAATGGATTTTGTTCCACTCGACGTTGTTGTTGAACGCCTTTAAGCTTTCCATATTACAAGTGTTGATATATACTAGTGGGCAAGTCACTGGACCTATATCCTCAACGTCCAAGGTTCGAATCCAGGTTGCTCCATATTTTTATTTTTTCAACATCATTATATTTCATAAGATATATTTTCATACTGGTTTCTTATAGCAAATAACCATAATGCAATCTTATAAATATCGAAAGTTTATTTCGCTGAGTGTACATATGAATGCTGGAGAGTGTGAGCTGTTTAGTAGACTACCTGTAACTAGAAAATGAAAAGAAAGATTATTAATTTCTATTTAATTTCAACTACCTTTATTGCTTATCTTGACAGATACGCGTATTTCGTCTACAATGTGCAGACTTCGTCAGTGTGGTGTACAAATACTCAACTGGCGACTATAAAGTACACCACACTGAAGAAGTCTGCAAATTGTAGACGAAATACGCGTATCTGTCAAGATAATCAATAAATGTAGTTGAAATTAAATGGAAATTACGCGTATATGTCAAGATAAGAAATAAAGGTAGCTGGAATTAAAAGTACTAATTTTCCTTCTCATTTTCTAGTGCATATGAACTTAAAATTGACCGTTTTTTAGCATTTAGTATTTTGTATGGGTACCATTCGCATCCAGCATTTCCTGCAAGCATCGATGTACCTGGTCTCCGTTGACGGAATACAGTTCCAGATCTCCTCAATCGCCATTTTGAGCTCCTTTTTGTGCTCTGCTTTTTTTCGATTATTGTTATTAAGTCGATGCTTCTCAGCACAAGTGCTCAATGGAGTTCAAGTCGAGTGACTCTTTTCAGTTGTTTTGAGACGTTATGAAGCAACCTCTACGACGTACGAGATGAGCTTAGGATCATTATTCGGTTTGGAAGAGAGAGCTATTTTTGCTCGGAAGGTTTTCGGTTGCGTTTGAGAATATTAGTATATCCCATTTTGTCCATGGTAGTATCGACTCCATCGTGCCAGTTCCACTAGCTGCTATCGAACCCCACAGCATTACACTGTCTCCTCCATGTTTGATCGTAGGGCACAAATTCTTAGCCTCTAGCGCCAAAATTAGTTTTCTCCACACTATCTGCCTTCCATCAGAACTGAACAGGTTAATTTCCGTCCTATCGCTGAAATGAACGTTGTTTCAGAATTCTTTCGACTTTGCCGCATACTCTCTCGCAAAGTTCAGTCACTTTTTCACATTTGCTTTGAAAAGGAGTGGCTTCTTCCGGGCAACTCGTCCTCACAGATTGTGCCGGTATGCAGCACGCTGGACAGTATCCGCACTGACAGACCTTCCGATGTCATCAGCAACCCCAGAAGCCATTTTCGGAATACTTGTTAAGGGATAATTCCGTATTCTTGGCTCGATTATCCGGTCATCACCAGCTGTTACGATCCATTTCCGGCCTCTACTCCCACGGTTTTTCAAAGTGCCCTCATACTTCCACTTGTTTACAATCTTCGGCATGGTTGAATATGTTCTCTCAACGATAGCTGCAATTTTCCCTAACGATAGACTTCGTCTCCTTTCTATTCTGGAATAAAACACAATAGTTTTGAGATTCAAACTGAAGACAACCGCTGCCCGTACAGCTAGAGATTGCTAACATTAACACTCTTAACGAAAATCACCTAATTTTCCGAAAAAATAAGCCCTTAAGGTAAACAATTTTAGCGATAGTTAATGTGTACGCTCAATTTTGCCCATCTGAAAATAACTCATTTTCGGAACTGTTGAATACTTCTAATACTAGAGAAAATAGTCAAACGGTCGAAAGTAACATTTACAAATAATGACTTCTAGCGTATTTTTCTGGGATCTGTTTGCTTCCAAAAACAAAATAGCACCAGGAACAGATACAGGGAGTTTTACCTTCCCATCGGTAGTGGATGTAGATGTTAGCAACTTGGCATTTCCAAGCAATTTACGTTTGAAGTCATTGTGTACAATTGCTACTTTCGACCATCTGACGATTTTTATAGAATTACTGAAATACTTTTGAAAAATAATGTTAACACTCATGATAAGACCAATAAAAAGCAAGTTGAACTCCTTATCAAAACATTTAATATAAACAAAAATTAACCTAGAACTGTCTTCTCACTTGATCTTCTCTTAGGTGTACGCTCAATTTTGCGATTGACTGTATAATTTACAGGCATGGCTAGTACACACTGGTGGCAATCAATATAAAAGCAGTTGAAAACGTTGTTGAATTAATGGTTTTTATTTACACTTTAACCATTTAGTGTTCATCCGGACCAACTAGTTTTGAACTGTTTTGGAAAATAAATGTGTTTGTGTCGCAATTAAAACGATGTATTTTCCAAAAAAATTTGAATGGTGCCCTCATTTCTTCTTCTATAGGATAGTTTTACATTTTGATGTGATGAATACATTTTTATTTGACATAAAAACAATTTTTAATAGAGTTCTGAATAAGGATTATTATTTATATTGGAATAGTTATAAACTTTCCACTAGAAGGAGTTGATATAACTCTGAAGACGAACGAAAAGATTTCTTGCACAATGTTGACTTTTTAGCGTCAAATGGTTTGTGTGGTGTTTGTTACTTACCTAAACAATTCAAATTTTATGTTGGTGATCAGGTTGCTACTTGAAATCTTTAAATCAGTGTAGACAATTTTGAAATTCACATCAGTGATTTGCACATCTGAAACATTGCATAGTCTTTAAACAATAAATTCTCGGTAGATCTATACAATTGTGAAACAACTGAATTACATTTTCTACCTGTTTTGTTTCTATGAACTTTCGTCTTCTTGCACCATATTATTCCAGAAGCACTTTCACAGTTATTCTAGAAACACTTCACAATCGAGAATATTTCCATCCTAACAGATTCCCTCAGGTAGTCGAACGCAACGTCTCCGACTTGGTAGACTATACTTTTACTGACTTATCTATCCGAGGCCCCTACAATTGTATAATAAAACCGCAAATATTGAACAGTGTGATTAACAGAAACGACAAACATGATTTGGATTTTAATACAGGGTGAGTTGAAATTTCAGTCAGTGAAGTATTTGGTAATTTTCAAAGTAATGTCTATTTGGTATATCTTTAACATTTGTCTTAATTCTGTTCTGTTCAAATCTTTCTCCCTTTGCCCTAGTTGGCAGCCGCATGCGTTGTTGGAAAGCGTCACGCACGATATCTTGAAGCATGTCAAAGGCAAATTGTATTCACACCAAGCCTGTGTAGTTTTCGCCTGGTGGGACGGTACAGAGTCTTGATAGATGCAGTATGGCGCATTTTTGTGGTGTTTTTTCCCGAAGAGAAGCAAACGATTCTTCAAAACAATATCGATTTAATATTTACTGTTTAATTTAGGATCAGGTTCAATGAACAGCAGTTAACCTTAAAATTTTTGGTGAAACATCCCAAAACCTTCATTCTTGAAACATTCTAGAATCTAGAAGAATATAAGAATATCCGAAAGAAAGGTGCTGCATATACCCGATCATGATGCTGGTTGTGGTGATCGTTTAGCAGGAACTTATTTCTTCCAAAACCGAATTTCACAATCACCGTGCCACTTGAGCAGTTTCCAACGTCTTTCGACTTTTGCAATCTTCCATTTTTCAGTCAAGCCCAATGTTTTGTATGTACTAGGTTGCCTGAAAGGTCCCTTTAATATCAAACACCAAAAAAATTTTTTTGACAAATTCGGTTTTATTTCTCAACATACTATCCTTTTAAGTCCAGCGAGTCCAGCGATTTTCTAATTGTTTTATCCCATCCGAATAGTGCTCCTTCGGAAGTCCTTCACGATAGCCATCGGTTTCAGCTATGAGCTCATCATTTGAGTAAAATCGATTTCCGGTGAGCCATCTCTTCAGATTTTGGAACAAATAAAAGTCACTGGGGCCAAATCTGGCGAATACGGTGGATGGGGAACCAATTGATACCGAATTTCATTCAATTTTGCTTGAGAAATTGAGGATGAATGAGCAGGTGCATTGTCGTGATGATAGAGAACACTTTTTCTCTGCGAATGCGGCCTTTTTTTCCGATCCAATAACGCTGCATAGTGAGCGCCTGTTATGGTTTAACCTTTTTCAAGATAGTTGATGAATATTACACGTTGCGCATCCCAAAACACGGAAGCCATAACCTTTCCCGCCGATTGTTGCGTTTTCGGGCGCTTCGGAGCACTTTCGCCCTGTGAAACTCGCTGTTTTGCCTGCTGCGATGACTCCGGTGTGTAGTAAAGGATCCAAGTTTCATCCATGGTTATGAATCAGCGCATAAGCTCCTTCGGATTGCGTGTAAACTTGCTCAAATTCTTCTGAGAAGTTGTAACACGAATACGTTGTTGGTCCATTGTAAGCAAACGCGGCACCCTTCGCTTCTTCATACCCAAAACGGAATGCATGATGTTGCCAACTCGTTCTATTGAAATGCTTGAAGCCTTAGCTAGCTCTCTCAATTTCACTTTTGGATCCTTGGTTGGAAATAGAGCGAAAGGGCATAGGTAAAAAAGTACTCGAGCCAAGGACATTACTATTGCCTACTTTACCCATGCCCTTTCGCTCAATTTTCAATACTTCTATTTTATTTCCAACCTACCGTACACTGATGGAACTTTCAACACTCTCTCTTCATATTTTTCATTCTAGCAAACATTACTGTACACAATTGGTGCCTAATGGTGATGAGCGAATATCTCCTTCTACATCATGGTAATCGTGTTGACATTTGAATATACCCTAAAAAAAAGGGCAAACATGTATGTGATTAACCCATCCAAAAGTTACACATGTTTAAATACTCTGACAGGAATTATCACTCACCCTGTATACTTCAGATTACACCAGTTCGAACAATTTTTTGTGTTTTTGGTCGGAATTTGAATGAAGATTCAGTCCAGGAACGTTCAACACTGTACTGTTGAATCATACCATTAATTAATATTTTGGACTTTTTAGCTGCACTTATGGAAACGCGACGCGAGATTGGACACAACACTTAGTGTTGTGTCCAATCTCGCGTTGCGTTTTCTTGTTTGTACTACAGTTCTTACGTTGGCACTTAGTCAAAATAATGAGTGATTTTTTAACTGGTATTGTACTTTCTAGTTGGATTGAATAGCTGTCTTCAACCAAATTTTTGCGCTTCGTTTTTCGGGAGCACTAACTCAAATGGACCATTGAGTGGCTCAGATGCTATAGTATTAAAATTGGGTAGATAGGCCTTTGTCCTAACCTAGAAAAAACCTTTTTTTGCAATATTAAATTTTATTATTCGTCATACAGTAGTACAATAATCATTCGCATATACAGTAAATCAACCCTTAATCTGCAGTTCAGATCCGACAAGTATTATATTAGCATTATATCAGCATCTTGAATGCCATCTGTTGTAAAGTTGAATTTCAAATGCTATTTAAATGCTTGTAGCCTGTAATAAGAATTTCGAATGTAAAATAGCATTAATGAAGCATTATCATAGCATCCTAATAAACAGGTACCATTCAGTAACGATATTATAGATGGTGTGAACATACCACTTATAGTTGGGATGATATCCCGAATTGGTGGTTAGGCACTTCTTATGGTTATTGTTTATGCGGGATTGCAGTAAAGCAGCCGTATATTGGACCAAGAGCGGCATTTATGTTGCGCTCACTTTACGGCTATTCCCAATTATTTTCGGAATGTTTGGTTTGCACAGTATTTTTTTCCATCAAAAAGCAGTGTTTAATCAGCACACGAAATCCGTCTTTATCAATTTTTTTTAACAATAACAAAAGTTGCTTCATTCCTCTATTATACCAATTTGGACCAAACCAGGCTATTTAACGAGGCAAAGGAGTTATTATCTCGTTTTTAACTAATTTTTATGATTGTTTTAGGTTCGGATTTTTTGCATCCAGTTATTTGTACTAAATGATTGCATTTAAATTTAATCGGCCACTCTCACTCCATGCTTCTTGAAGTTGGCTTGCTGAAGTTTGGTCTATTACGGCACCGGGGATAGGCTGTCGTATGTTCATCAAAATTAAGAAAACAAAAACGGGCCTACAGGTGACCCCCATATCCAATTACTGTTTACTGTTTTGGAAAATCCAACTCCATGAAAAAATGGCTGATATTGCAAGTCAAGAGTCAAAACAGTTCAAGTCATCATGATTCTTAAATAAAGAATTTTTTTTTTAGATATTGAAAAAAGATTGGACAGACAGTATTGTAAGCCTTCCAACATCAACAAACAAGAAAGCGGATTGGTTAAGCGTTATTGACATATCTCTGGTAACAAATGTGAAAACATAGTTTCGAAAAAAAATACGATTGAAGTTTTCATTTATTCTACACACTACTAAAATTCTTAGATTTAATAAAAAAATCGGGATAAGTCATCAGAGCTATTTAAAGTAATCAGAGTCTTCGACATTTTTTACCGTTCATGTCGCTAAAAAGATAAAGAGATATTCGTTTGACAGCTGTTAAATTTTAGTTCAACGAGAGCTCGGTTATTCAAAGTTTATCGGAGATTTTTACCGATATTTCAGTGAGTTATTACAAACTTACACACTTAGAATCTCATTGAACATAAGAAAAATCATCCCACTCATGTCAAACCAAAGATCTAGGATTTTTTTCATTAGGGCGAATCTGAAATTGAGAGACTCTCTTTGATTACTTTCTCTTTCATTCACATTTCATTTAGCTTTACGTTTTTCATTCTACTATTTGTAGAGTATGCTAGCCAGCACTGTTGTGTTTCGATCTATGCTAAAGAATCCCTCAAAAGTTTTATAATGGCGCTGTAATAAATTAAAGAGAGTGAGAGAGGAGAGAATCTCTCATTGTTGGATTCGCCCTATTGAAAAAAACCCTAGATATAATTGTTTGAGTTCTTAAGACGTCTTCACTTTTAATGAACCCCATCGATTTTTTTTGCGTGGATTTTACCTTGTAAGAAAAGATAAAAATGCCTAAATATGCATCGTTGGATAAGTTTCCACAACAAAAAATCCCGCCCAGTTGCTTGTTTTCGTTTTGGTGCAAGATCGTCGAGATCGACATGAAATAACTTTGATTCCATTCTGATTTAACCCGGATATTGCTGCTTTCAGCAAGTGTCGATCCGAGTCAACGACGACACCAGCGCCATCGCCATCACCAGGCAGAAGACCTAATGCGATCGTCATCTTGCTAATGTGAGAAAATGATGACGGCGCTGATGATGATGATGATGATAAGCAGATATTTTTAGCGTAAAGAAAACGAAATGAAAAACAACACGCGAGTGATGTGAAGCAGAACGTGTGGAATCGGAAGAAATCTCGAAAGTGTTGTGTCTTATGGAGCTATAGAAGAAATGTACTGCGAGGGTGGACGCTGTTGTAAAGTTGCTTCTTGGCTGAAAGCGAGTGTTGGTGTGATCGTAAGAAGTGGAATCAAATTCGAGAAAAATTGTGTCAAATGAAGAATAAAGTGTGACAGAGTTTTTAAAATGCAAAGCAAAGTCAGTTTCAATCTTCCTACAAGTGAATTTGAGAATCGATATTCCAATAATCCAATCAATAGGGTAGAAAAAAAGTGAAGGTTCTGTGGAAACTTCTATTTTGGTGTGACGGTTAAGATACAAAAATTGAAGGTCTCTCGTCGCCTGACTACATCGTTGTTCCTCGGAGTGTTCGCGACCTTCTTGAATATGTAAGTCCGTTTAATGAATATCAATGTTTAATTGGTTCGCATTTTCCCTCCGTTGATGTCCACTGGTCGGCGTGGATTGCGTCGCAATCGATTCGACCTTCGATCAATTGGCAATTTTGCCGAGTCGCAAAAATATGATGCCTTCGCCGCGATGACGATCGAACTCGAAGTTGGCTGATTTGCTTACGAAATTTTTGTAATGTTTGATATTTGCGATCATATAGTGCATAGACTGCGGGGCGGATACCTTCGCACAGCCATCGCATATCACATATCGCAGCCGGTCCAGCGGACATTTGTTTTAGCGAGCAGTTTGTATTCAGGTCACCATTTCGGTTGCCGCCGGTTTATTGCCACTTGTTGACAATATTTGTTTAGTCTTTGATTTTTGCTGATTGTGCTGAAATTTATAAGCGATGGGTGTTTCTTTTGTTTGCAGTTTGTGTCTAGTTTGAGTTACCGCATTATCCGCATGGGAAAGCTTGCATATGGTATAACTGCAAATATTTTTGCTTACAGGAATGTTTATCGTCAATTATTTATGTTAAGTATCTTGCTGGTTTTTGTTTGGGCATGTTTGACTCAACAAACTTACACACGAATGTCTCATTCTTCAAGGATTAGATGCCAAACATCATAAACAACTGTAATTCCTTAGTAGACATTATAGTGATTTTTTGAAATTTCTCAGCACTTACTAATCAATTATATCAATTGAAATGCAATAAGTTTTCATGCGTTGATTTGTGCCCGTGAAGAAAATCTCCGAGAAGAATTTATCTGCTGAATAACCGAATGGTTTCGGGTTAACAAGAAGACAGAAAGAATGGAAAATAATTGGGAATTGGAATGAATGGGAAAATGTATTTTTTATGTTTTTATTTCCTTGATTATCGAGATTTTCAGCCCTGGGCTGGTTCATCTCCCGTCGTTGTCACTCAAATACCTTTTTGGGTATTTTTGTAACTTGTCCGGGGGTGAGATTCGAACTCGTGACTTTGGCGTGAGAAGTATGGATATAAACCACTACGCCGGGGTCGCCCCGGTGGGAAAATGTATTGTTTTAATGTTATGCGAGTACCAAATTGAGGTAAGACAAAACCAAAATAATTCCTTTCAGGGGCAGCCCAATGTTTGCACCTGAGAAATTGATGAAAATATCCACACAAAATTGAAAACCGTTGCACATAAAACGCATTTATGACCCATAAGACTCTGATGAAAATCCATTAAGAAGTGGAAATAATGCATAAAACTCATCTATGTGATCTTTACTTTATATTTAATGTATTTATTTATTTATTGATATAATTCCAACTGACTTAACGTCTTATTGGAATATAATGGAGAATAATAAAAAATCTATTTCTAAACCGTACACTACATTAATCATGAATGCAGAAGCAAACACAAAGCAAGTAAAACAAAATTGAAAAAATAAAACAAAACAAGTACACACTTGTCAGTAAACTTAACATAATCTTTGGTGATGGAATCAGCCGTCTGGTATCTTCACCATTACCGCTAGTACTTGTACTAAATGGCACCATTTCTGAACTAGCGACTTATCATCCAATTACGCTAAACCCGATGACGGAAGATCTTCGCGGATCAGTTGAAGTCAAACAGAGCGTAGAGTTCATTGAAGTTGGCGATCGGGTTCCGAGCTGCAGAAAATTTCTTGTATGCAGAACTCGTTCAGGAGCGTAGATGGACAGTCCGACCAGAATTCCTGGAGAGTCGGTTTCACGTGAGAGTGAGCAACGATCCTGGTACGCTGGGAGGTCTACGGAATCATTCCACGGCAGATGACGGAGATCATAACGAACATATATTCTTTGAACAGCTTTTATCCTCGCAATCAAGATGTTTTGATACGGGCACCATACCATGGCTCCAAATTCCAGGATCGAACGCACGAGAGAACAGTGCAATGCTTTCAGACAGGTGGGATCACGAAACTCGTCGGAGATCTTAAAACTGAAACCGAGCTGTCTGTTAGCTTTGGTAATCATATCAGTGTACTGCTGTCTAAATGTCAAACTGGAGTCAAGCGTGATATCAAGGACACGAACTATCAACGAAGTATCAACTTTCTGAAGAGGTTGATTGTTAACTATGTAATCAAATGCAATTGGGTACAATTTTCGATGGAACGTGATAATAAAGCATTTGTTAGAGTGACTAAATTCCTAAAACACCACTCTTGAAAGCTATCGATCAAGTGCTGTAGCCATGAGTGATCAGCGAAGCATTGCACAACCACGTAAATTTTCACATCGTCTGCATAGAACGACCTGCAGTTAGGTGGAAGTATCAGTCCAACCTCGTGGATGAAAATTGAGAACAGCAGTGGTCCCGACTTGCTGTTTTGAAGTACGTCCAGCATATTAGTAAAGTAGTTCTATTGAACTGAACCGATCTTCAGTATCCTGTCCGTTAGGTAAAATTTAAACCAACGAACTAAGCTATTTGACACACCAAGTTTGTCTAACTTTGCCACTAGTATAGCATGGTCGACCCAATCCAAAGCAGCCTTGAGATGCGTGTAAAAAACGTCGACCTGGATCTAGGTTCCATATTCCGCCTACACGAGGAGACGAAATGGGCAAGGTTGGTTGAGATCGATCTTCTGGGGTGAAATTCATGTTGTTCAAGAGAGATGTAGTGTCTGCAACTAGTAAACAACAGGTTGTTGACGATGATCTCAAAGACTTTTGAGCAGGCAAAGAGGGTTGTGATGCCTCGATAATTTTCGGCATTTTGTTTAACTCCTTGAAAACCGGGATCATGAACGAAGATTTATACCGTGTTGGATATTTTCCCTGACGTAACGAGATATTAAAAAACAAATGGTTAACACTGTAGAGCAACTCTTTATTACACACGAAGGAATTTCAATAAAATGTTAAAAACGAGCCGTTACATACCTATGGAATGATTGATAAAATTTTAGGTATTACCTGTAAATATATTGCAAATGATCCGTAAAAGGTTCAATAACTTCCCTCAAACTTTCAAAATGGTTTCCTTTGTGCACTAAAATATATTAGATATGACCCATTAATGATTGAAAATCTGCCATAAACAATTATTCAATTATTCATAATAGGATGACTAATGAACCATACATTTCTAAATACTATCTATAGCAAACCAACTTTGTGCACTTTAGGCAGGATCAATTTATTTTGTATGTATTTTTAGAATTTTGGGATATATTTTTCAAATATTGACCATAGAGATTTTAAATTCGTTCTTTACCTGCGAAATTACATAGATTAAGTGACTTTCAGACTCTTGGACTATCAGCTTTATTTCCCTTCCGAAGCAAAACATGAACAGAGATTTTTCATTTCAGAAAATGCCATCGGCGTCAACCGAAATTGATACCAGACCTACTGGGGTGCCTGGCGCTACCTGTGAAATGACCATTCCTATAGTTATGCAATTAAAATATTGTAAAAGAAGAATCTCGTTGATCTAAAAAAAAATTCAGAAAACTTACATACTTTTGCTGATCATGCCCGATCTAAAATTCCTTACTTTTGCTGATCATTTCGACATTCCTCTAGAACGCCAGCTGTGACATAAGTTTGCCAAGAAATTTGAAAAAAAAAGCTTTCGTGCACGTAAAAAAATACAGGTCAAATTTAAGAGTTGATTATACTGTTATTTAAAGTATTGACGTAGAACTACGTTTGTGTTTTTAATACTTGGGTACACATCGAATTGAGAAAATTCGGAGCGTCACAAAAAGTGGAAATTTGAATGAATTTGATTTTGACAATTTCTACAACTTTGCTGAACATACCATCTCACGATATTTGCTCATGAAAAAGTTAGCGTGTACGTCACTCTTGCGTGTAATGCAAGAAAAAAATATGTTCACACAAATTGTAATACAACAAGTTTGCAACAAGTTCTCAGAAGTAACCAAAGCTCTAAAACCACCAAATTCCATTGAAATCCTCATGTCCACATAAAATAGCTTACTGGACACTGTGCATTCTCTCCTTGCCAGCCTGATCCCTCCATGTAATTTGTTTACAACGCATTAATCACAAATTCAATCCTACTCCGTTGGTAATCTTTCTCCTAAAGCTTGGTAACTCGCTGGGAAATGGTCAACACAAGTAGCTCTATTGTTTGACATGCAATATTTTATGCTGTTTGCAACAATCCTTCAAGTGACCATTGGGTCATCTACAGGGTGCGACAGAAAATAATGCGAAAATTTGTTCTTTTTCTTTCAAATCCCATTTTCAACTAATTCAAGCAATAATATCAACATTTTCGAGTGCAGTTATCTTTATAAAGTCCTTTTAAACAAATTTATTCAATGTGTCTTTCATTTTTATTATTAACATCCTCGAGCCGACGCTAAAAGCCAGAGCATGCCTTTCAAACGTTGTCCTCCGACATTGACTGCTATGTGCGTGTTATGGGTGACTTCAGGGTTTTCACACTAGGGTGTGATGTTTTGCAAGCTTGTGCCTCAACATATGCCCAAATCGAATAATCCAACGGATTAAGATCCTTCGGCCAAAACTTCATGTTATCGTTCAACCATTGATGGGTTCGATTGGACGTGTGACACGACGCTCCATCCTGCTGTAGGACAACGTTTTGGTCCTCAGAGAAGTTGGCCTTCACCCAGGGAAGCACTTGGTCCTTTAATATACCGATATACACTTCGGTATTGATTTTAACTCCAGCATCAATGAAAACAGGTGGCATTTTCAAACCGTTGTACGCTACCAAGCCAAACATCATGACACCAGCCGGATGTTAGCAACCCGATAATTCCAGAAAATTTTCGTTTGAAGTCATTGTTTACAATTGTTACTTTCGACCTTTTGACGATTTTGTCTAGAATTCAGCGTTGCTGAAGAAGATAGCTCAGTGCTCTTTGGATGACCCGGTTGTCAACTGGAAAGCTTTCAACGAATTGAGAGGGAAATCAGGGATCTTTGAGCCAGTCCTGGCTTTGAAGTGCTCCACATCGTTATCTGCGGTTGGCACATTGTACACAATTCTCTTCGTTGTTGTTGGGGATGATGCGGTAGTCGATAAGATGCTGATACCAAAGCTGAATTTTTGCATCAAGTTTGTAGCAATGGTCGAGTCGTTTCTCAGCGAGAGAATTGGCAGAAATTTTACTGTAATTTATTGAAAAAGCTACTCAACAAATCTCTTTTGGCATACTCTTTTACGCGTTACGTCACTTGCATTAACCCTGATATTATAACTCACTTCACGGATATAGCTAAGAAGCGCCTGGAGCTGTATCTGGAAACGTTCGTAGATAAAGACTATCTGAGCGCTGTAGTTGCTCACA
Organism: Aedes japonicus; assembly: GCA_034211315.2. Lineage (NCBI taxonomy): Eukaryota > Metazoa > Arthropoda > Insecta > Diptera > Culicidae > Aedes > Aedes japonicus. The sequence goes on along the minus strand of JASCZW010005079.1, from coordinate 51,333 downwards.
AAGTGAAAGCAGAATTTGATCAGCTGTGCTCAATGCCGTCTTCAAAAATGTTGCTAGCCACACACATAGAAATCACGAATTTTACGTGAGTCGTAATTCCTGTTTATGTGTAATAAACAGTTGGGGAACGTAAAAAAGATTTCGTGTAAAATTATGCCTTCTGAAACTGACACATAAGCACTTCGACAAAAAATGTCTTTGATTGAATTTATTTTCTCATCTCTTTCAACTCATTCTTGTGCGCTAAAGGACACTTGCATGTGTCGGTCTCAGGAGACAGAAATTTACTTGACATTTTGGTAGTGTGCGGAATCCAGAGAAAAGAACAGCGTTTGGACAAATTTTGACTAGAACGGATTGGTCATTCCAAGAAGGAGCTGTCAAATTTGACAACATTTGTTAAAAAGGTACTCAAATGAAAAGCTTCTGGTGGTGAACCAAACTAAAAAGAGTTTAAATCAGATAAATCTCACCTATAGTCGCCTCTTTATGGACACTATCTTGTTCATTCGTAAAAATATTTTTTTCGACGTTAATTCGTAATTAATTTTAAGCACTCATTAGGCAAGCAATTTGCACGAGTGGCAAAAGAGTAAATCTTTCATCAGTAAAGGCACAATCAACAAGCAGTATTATCGGAAATAGTTCCTGCAAAAAAATTGCTATTCTTCATCAAAAAAAAAAGTATTTTCGAAATACTACCTCAAAATGCCCTCCGCTCTATTTTAAACTACAGGTATACCTCGATAGTACGTACATCAACGTTCACATTTCAAATCGCAATCGCACAAAAACCACTGATTAAATTCGCAATCTCATATGACTCTTAGAAAAATCAGCTTCTGTTCTTTCTTCTGATTGTTTTAGATTCCAGATACAATCAGTAGTTTTTAAGCAATTTTGATTTGAAGTGAGAAAGTTGATGTACGTACTATCGAGGTATACCTGTACTTCTATCCAATTTTCACAGCCTGCCGTGCGCTAACGGAACTATCAATACTTTCTCTTAACAACTTTGTTCTAGCAAAAAAGTGCTGTCTTCTCCTAGAGCCTCATGGTGATGAGACATTATTTCCTTCTCAAACAACATCATAAAAAAAGAGCCGTTGGTTGTTCTGGTTCTCATATTGAAAGTATTACGCGTATACGTGAATTGTGGCATATCTTGCCAGTTCTGATGTTAGTGCCTTGAGATAAACGTACTAAGACGTGAAAAAATGATCAGAATATGCTGGTCAAATTCTTGGTCTCACATACATGTCTAAAGCAAGAGATAAACATTCTCACCATCGAAAGTTTTGATCTTAACTCTAGATTACTAACCTATTAGTTTGAATCACGCATATGCAATTGAGAAGTTTTTGTTAGCAAACACCAACAAGCTCAGAGATCTTAATTCAGACAGCAAATTAAAAACATTATTTCATGGGGTGATGACTTCACTCCAAATGAACAAATTCAATTTAAAGGATAATATAATTGAAATATAATTTTAATTCATCAAAATTAAATTAAATTCAAAATTTTAGTACACGATATTATGATTCTCTACTTTGTTCTTGTTTTAGGATATTTTTTTAGCCTTCCACAACTATCTTTTCTGAACATCAAAGTTATAATCGAAAAAAATTGATCCATTTGATTCATCAATTTTTTTTTTAAAGAAAAGATAAAAGTTCTGGGCCTGTTTTCTTTTTAAATTAACCACCAGGAATGTATGTCTTCTTCCTTTTTCACAACAAAAAACATATATTCTTGCTTGTGCCTTAAGTAGTTGTGTAAGTTATAATATTTTAATAATGTTGGCTTAAAAACATCAATTCTAGACATTGTTGAAGCCATTGTTCGATGCTGTTGTTCGAGTTTAGACAAAAATATAAATTTTCTGCATGACTTTTAAATAGTCTTCTAAAATTAGTTGCTCTCAATAGTAATACCCTTATTTTGGAGTAATATAAGCATTTGTTATTATGAAAACTTTGTAAGTTAGAAATTTTGATGTTAACTTGATTTATTATCTAAAAAATTAGAAGAAAGATTAATAATATCCATTTAATTCTTATTACCTTTAGAACTTATCTTGAACGATACGTGTATTAATTTTTTTTTGATTATTTATTATTTTATAACAAAATTAGATCAAATTTCAAGTAAGTTTAGTGTGTCTATAGAAATCACATACTTTGTACTATTTTTTTTCTCTGTTCGGGACATAAACCACTGCGACCAGTAATTTGATCTACTGTAGTATATCCCATGTCAAGTTACTTCATCACTATTGAGAAATGATGAAGTTACAGTTGTCTTTGTTCGATTTGTGGACAATGAATCAAGTTTGTTTTAATGTTTCCGCAATTTAAACCCTCAGTGAGTGAGAGCACTCTTCAAAGGCGAACCAATTTAGCAGCCTAAACCGAATGGATTGCAAACAAAACAAACAATGACTCCGATACTGACCATGCATCAGAACCCTAGTCCCAACCAATTCAAACTATAGAACATCAGATAGAAAATGAGAATTCACATAAATGAACTATGTTTTCCTTATTCCAAGCTCATAATGGGTGGATGAATCGGAGTATTGTCGCTTTTTACAAGACATTAAATGTAATAAGGACTATTATATGTTCCTTTGACTACAACAACATCTTTCCTAGTTTGAATTCATTCGGACTAGGGTTCGGTGGTAGATCTGATACCCCGTAACGCACCACGAAAAGGTGATCTAAAGTTCTGTCCAGTTAGAATCCGGAATCACTTATTGTGCGGTCACTTTATGTGCCGCTGCAAGAACTCGTTTACAGCGGTTTGTTTTTCTAGGCGCTTACTTTTTGTGGTATAAATCTCACGGTGTTTCGTGCGGTGAGTCAAAAGTTATTCTAGATGGAAGCCGAGAGGTGAGAAAAAATTCTGAACACCCACGTTGATAATCCAACGAGGTCCGCAATAAAAATCGCAAAAACGTTGAAAATCGTCAAATCAACCGTGTATGATGTGCTCAAACGTTTTAGGGAGCGAAAGAGCGTGGATCGAGTGCCTCGAGGTTAGCGTCGTAGTGGAACATATGACCGCAAGCTGAACCAAAAGGTGATGAGAACCGTCAGAGCAAACCCTGGACTATCAGATAATGAAATCGCACCAAATTACGCTGCTGCTCGCAGTACCGTTCGAAGAATTCGTTTGCGAGCAGGATATCGTTCTTATCGAGCCACCAAGCAACCAAACAGAATGTTGAAGCAAAGTTTCGTTTCGTTCGAGCTCGGAAATTGTACCAGCAGGTTTCGACGAAGTACCAAGGATTCCTGCTCATCGACGATGAAACCTACGTTAAAATGGATTTGGGACAGCTTCCTGGCTAAAAATTCTACATGGCGACGGCACGAGGAGATGTTCCTGCGAAGTTTAAGTTTGCTTTTATGGACAAATTTACCAAAAAAAAAAAAACTGATGATTTGGCAAGGGATATGCAGTGGCGGAACAAAGATTAAAGTGTTCGTGACGAATAAGACGATGGACTTGAAGCTGTACAAGGAAAAATGCCTCAAAAACCGCGTACTACCTTTCAATCAAGCCCATAAAGGTCCCGTGGAGTTTTGGCCAGATTTGGTGAATTGCCACTACAGCCGAAAAGTCATGCAGTGGTACCGCCATAATAACGTAGATTTCATCGATAAAAAAAAATTCTACCCAACTGCCCACAGTTCCGGCCCATCGAGAGATTTTGAGCAATAATGAAGCGGAAGCTTAAGAAAAGTGGAAACCCGGCTTACCGAGATACAGATGATTTTATTATGCCGGATTCTCAATCGACATAGCTTTAAAAGCATATAATCTGATGAAAACTTGTAAGTTAGACAAACTTCAAATTAGTTAGGTTTGTCAACATAAATCAAATTTTTTGCACTATATTTTCAATTCTAGTTTTTAAGTTGCCTTCCCGTGGCTTCTGGAACATGAAGCATTTGATGTGCCGATCTTGTTGCTATCATTTTCCAAACAAAAGTTACACCGCATAAACATCGTAAATCTTCAACCAGTCGGTCGCCTACAGTTTGTTTACACTTTTTTTTCACTGCTCTTACATGCATATTTAAAATCGTTCAGTTCGTGACGTGCCTACCACTTGCAGCTTGTTAGAACAAACCGGTTCCGCGGTAGCCGGCAGGGTGTTTACGATCTCCCGCATCTCAATTACCCGGCGCAGTTGGCATCTAATTACAGTTTAATGCGATCAATTAAAACTACTCACTATTGTCACTCGGCTGTAAATTTTCCACGCTTCATTCATCACTCAAAGGAATTTACGACAGCGCCATATATCTTCGCCGTATCGTATCGTGATGCTGCTGGATTGAATCCGGATTGAGAGGCTCGATGCTGGTCAGTGGCTGTCTAATCACATCATGATCAACATTTTTCCACCGTGTAAGGTGATGACATATTGAGTTTTTTTTTCTCTTCTCATCGCCGGGCTGTGGCGCTAAGCATATAACCGGCATCGGCGAAACGATAATGCCTCCTAGGCGCATTGATTGGAATGCAGAAAATGCAAATTCCAGACGTCGATTTATCTCCTCAGCCGGGTTTGACACGTGAAACAGAAATTGTAATGTAGCAAAATTGAAAAGAAATTCAACGCAGAAAGATAAGTGCTTACCATTTAGACGAACAAATGGATTCGTCGATATCGCGATTTCCAAACGACAATAACGATCCTTTGAGGGGGGCAATTTTCGTGGAATTGTTAACCACTTAATTCGCACAACGGAACAGAACATACTTTTGTGGTGAAAGACCACCCAAGGTAGTCCATGAACACGTCCACGACAATTCCGACCAAATCGGGAGATTGCCATCACCATTAAGATTAACCCATTCATTGTCCCGAACGACCTCGGCATACGCTATATGGTCAAGCAACCCGAATGACTACCGTGTGCGTCCACTTTGTGCTGTAGGTTGGCACGGGTACTGCATATGGGATTGAATTAGTATTCCTCGAAGCTCGGTACGATCATCAAAGTTATGCCAGCGTCATCGTGAACGCACTGCTGATAGCCTGCGTCTCCCTGCGTCGGCCTGGCGGTGGTCGGCGATTGGTGGTCAAACAATTTGTGTACATACGATTATCGCTTAACCGACTTCGATGCGAAGTTTTGGAGGTGAAAATGGGAATGCATGTTCAGTATTTGTATTGGCACTCATCATAGGTTGGATATGCTAACGACATTCGCATACATCATTTGCCCAGATCTCACTGTTCGTAAGCTTTTCTGAATTCTTGATAGATAATTATCCGTCAGAAGGAGTACTGATAATGGTTGTACTATAATGATTAAATACTCTATAATGGAGGAATCAAGTCTGTGTAACACAGACCGAGCACATAAGTATAAAGGATTTGTTATGGAATAACTCAAATGAAAATCTCCTTTTTGCATTGTTTGAAATCAGTAACAGTTTAATCATCTTCAGTTTTCCACAACACGGTTATAGAATGGAATGGGTGTACTAGGATTTAACCCTGCACATGGCGTTTTAGGCGGTTCTAAGGTAACACAATGTGATTCGTCGTCAACGTTCTGCATCAACGGAATAACTGGAACTTCTTTCAGACAGCCTTTATTGGACTGAGACAGAAGCTCAGCTGAAGTCACGGCCAGCACTGCTAGGGATAGAAGTGTATGAACGCACTGCATTACTTATTGAGCTAAGTTGAACGCTGATGAATGTTAAAACGAAACTGAATTGCTATCCAAACATGTGGGGTAATTTAAACAACTCCCAGAACACGCAGCACTTGATTGTTGTTGATTTGTTTTTTTTTCTGTATACGCATGAAGTTGCTAAATGTATAGGGTGACTAAATACCCCTAACTTACCCCATAAAAAAGTAAAAAAATGCGTTGTTTCTAAGGTGTGGCCCAGTTAGAATCGGAACATAGACTATTGCGCATATTTCGGATATACATTAACAAAATTGTTTTCTGTTTTTACGAAAATGTTTGACTTTATGTGAACTTTAGAGGGAAAATACAAACAATTAATCATCATTAAGGAAATTTGCGAACTTTTCCCGGAATACGTTTTGTTAACCGGCGCACATTGATCTCATCCATCGTTTTGGCAATCTTATTCCACTTGGTTCTCAATTCATTGGTGCTTTTGACGACACTGCCATTCACCTTCAGGTTCCCCTTCATAATAGCCCAAAATCTCTTTCTCTCGGTTTGAACTAGGAACAGTTTGGTGGCTTGAGTTCTTTCGGTATAAATTGAATCCCGTTGGTTTCATACCACTTTGGCACCGTTGTAATGACAGCTGACAAGATCTGGCCAAAACATGACAGGTTCATTGTGGGATCTGATTTGCTTTTGGAGACATTCCGTTCTGTACAGCTCTGAATTAAATGTCTTATCAGTGATGAAAACCTTGGTCTTCCTACCGCAGCTACAGATGCCTTGCCAAATCAGGTTTTTACATGCAAATTTATCTGCAAACACACACTTGAATTTGGCAGGAACATCTCCCGAGCCGTAGCCAAGTAAAATTTTTGTCCCGGTAGCTGTATGAAATCGGCCTTTACATAGGTTTCATCACCCATGAGGAAACAGCCATTGAATTTTGTCAACACCTTATCATACAGTTTTCTTGCATGAATGCTGCCCACATTGTTCTGCATTTGATCCCTATTTGGTTGTCTACAGGCACGGTATGGCTTAAAGCCTTCCTGGAATCCGTTGCACGGTACTGAGTGCGGCGCGAAACATTTTGGCCAAATCGCGGTCTGAGATGTTGGGGTTTGCCTTGATGTTCTTGATGACTTTGTTCCGTAGTTGACGGTTGACAGTACCCGCCCGACGCTTGCTTTGAGGCTTGCGATCCGTATATAAATGTTACAGCTTATTGAAAATAATACAATTTAACTGTTGACACCCTTTACCATGTGGTTATTACATGACTGATCTTATTGTGGAATAATAACCTGGGGTATAATTGAGTATAATTGAGGGATGACTTAGAAACGATTCGGAGAATTCTCCCGCCGGAATTTGCAGGACCAATTTCGGCACCTGCCCGGGTAGCATTGGTTCTGGAAGATCCTCCACCTCCAGGGAACTCTTCGTCGGAGTATCGGTAGACCCACCACCGGGAACTATTCCGCGTAGGTAGTAGTGAAATACAGACTTGAGTCATCGGGACTCAGTGGACCGGAAGTTATCCTCCACCTGTAATCTATGGACCGACTTCGGCACACTACCGGCGAACATCGGAGTAAGAACAACATGTAACGATATAGGTTCGGAAGATATTCTTTCGTCGGGGAACTCTCCGCCGGAGAAGGCTAGCTTCACCGTCAGAGACTATTGCCTTACCAATCAGACCAAAGCTGAGGTGGCCTTTGCTGTACACAGAAGTTGTCTTCATTCTATTGGGTCCATGGCTGTTCTTCGTTAGCGCCACAGTCTGCGAAGGGTTCGTAGGCCACCGCGATCGAAAAACCTAGCTCATTGCGCGCCTCTTCTTCGGGGGCTCGCCGGTTCGTTATCGAGAATCATTTTAACAGGACTGTCGTCCGACATTCTTACAGCATGCACAGCCCACCATAGTCAACAGATTTTACTGGTATGTACGGTTCACACAGGATGTACTTTCAGCAACTCTTCCATTTGCACTCAAACGTAGATCGAACGCAACACCATACGATCAAAGACATAAAGAACGCGTTGGTCCTGCATGAACAATGTCGATCTTTCGTGGTTGTATAGGCCTACCGGTCTAATTAATGTCTTGTAGATGGTCAACTTTGTAGTTCGGCGAAGTTTGTTCGATCTTAGCGTTCTTAGGAGTCTAAAGTAGGCAAGATTGCCATCTATAGTGCACTTTTGTATCTCTCTGCACCAATGAGCCCAGATACACTGACATAGAGAACCGACGCTCAGATATACTACACCCTTCAAAGAGAGCCGATTCCCTTCTTCAGAAAAAGGTGGCTCTGCTGTTTTCGCTTCCATTTGTGGCATTACAAGTTCTGCACGTCCTCCTCTTCCAAAATATCTCTCACTCCTTGTTAAACCAATAATTCCTTCGACTCTATTTTACGTTCCCGACGATATTCTTTTGGTGCTCGTACTTTAGGTACTCTCATAGAAAATTTTTATTTCTAATATATGCTACTGTTGAAATAAAATGTTCTGAAAAAATGCCTTACTGAATCTCGAACAAAAATGTTTTTTGGCCGAAAATGATTTTTATTCCACACCCTTCAATCTCAATTTAGAAAAAAAACTATCACGTAACGAAACCAACTTCAGATAGGGTAGATCATATAACTTCACTACATGGAGCACCATACTGCAAAAAATGAGCGTTGTAGGTTAACGTTTACCCCGTTCTTGGAAAAGGGTCTTGGGGTGCTTAAGCCGTTCCCTACCCTATTATTGTCAGCAAAATTGCTTACATTTGAATTACCTACAGTTCTATTAGGTTTATATATCTACCACCACTAGTCAAATTATAAATCTTTTCGCGTACACTAGCTCTCTAGCGTTGGAGGTTTTCGAGTTATCGTTTTTTATCGAGAGTTTTTGTGTTTTTGACCATACTGTAGTGGAAAAAAAAGTTTAATAATAATGTTTCTCGAGTAGACAAATGTCCTTTCTCTGATATACCTACATGTTAATATATGAATACGTTTTGAAGTCTGCACATCTTTAAAGCCCTTTGACACTATCAAAGTAAGTTCCTTCAAATCACAGCTAGAATCAATCGCATCATCTTTTCAAGCTTCATTGCTATTATCTTAAGTTCTCTGATTCTAATAGGAGTTTTAACTTTTCTAATTTTGTCTAATCAGTCTTCAGAGTTATTCTAGGATATCCTAAGTGTCATTGCCAAAACCATTCAGCTTTATTCAATATTTATAGAAGTTTAATGAAAACCACTGGAAATCAATTTGCATACCATACTTTCGTCAGGTTTATGAGAACCTACACACTTAGATTTTTTACAGAAATATGTAAAGTTTTACCGAATTCGCAACAGCTGACCGTTCGTTAATCCGATTTTACGTATCTAGATATCTGTAAAAAACTTACCGGATTTCGGTAAAATTTTACCGAAATCCGTAAAATCGGATTACCGAACGTTCAGCTCTTAAGAATTCGGTAAAACTTTACAGATTTGGGAACAATCAATAATGATGTCCGGCAAAAACTTACTTCTTATTACCCCCCCCCTGTCACGATTTTTGTATGGACCATCAAATTTTTTTGTATGGATTGTCACGTTCCCCCCCTTACTACACGACATCATTATTGAATCTTCCCTTTCTGTAAAATAATCTGAGTGTGTACACAGCTTGTTTACAGCGATCTTAAAACCTTTTTTCTCAAGTTCCTCTCTACTCCTATCAAACGTTTTATTTCAACTTTATGAACTCATAAAGTGCTGTTTCGACATGCCATTTTACATTCAAATTATCTTGTTGAAGTTAGTTTAAAAATCATTTTAAAACTATCCAGTAAATGCATTAAACGGTAAATTGGCGTTGAGGGAAGTCACCAAATGACTGAATAGTTGTATAGTAGTCATTGCGCAAATGAATTGGCTTTTTGGCAAAACTGTGATTTTTTCCAATTGAAATAAAACAAATAATTGAAACATGGCAAAATAAATTAACCAAATTTTAAATGTAATGTTAATGAACTGTACATCGGAGACCAATTTCGGCATTTTTTTTAGAAAAACACTATTAAATTCCACGAATTTTCTGGAAATTCTTGATTAATACATCCATTATAACACTAGAACTTTTTTTCTTAGTTATAATTTACTGCTAAATGATGAAGAAGAGCAGAGAATCGAACAAAGCAGAACAACAAAAACCAACCACAATGTCACAGTGAAGTTTGACAGCTGTGACAATTTGACCGTATGCTGGTTTTCGTGACAGCCGATAGGTTTTATGAAGGTTCGCAAGTGGTCATAAAATCTCTCACTGGAACATTTTCAAAGCCTGTATGGTCTTATAAAGATTTTATTAACTTGTTCTCACAACCTTCTATAGAGTGGGCCACTTTGTACAAATTTCGGCTCTAGAGAAACAAAACAGTTTTGAATATTGTTTTATCAACAAAGCTGGAAGGAGTGCTATACGGCTGGAATAAAACTAAAAATGTGGAGATGTCAAGATAAGTTATGAAGGTATTTGGAATTAGATGGAAATTACTAATCTTCCTTCTCATGTTCTAGCTAAACTTGTTACTTGGAATTTAAACATTCAACCATTTTGAAATATTTACATTAATTTCATCGACAAAATCATCAACAATGTTTTGTGTAATTCTGACAGAAAAAGCCTGTGAACACAATAATCCGGACGCCTCAAAACTGAAGTAAAACATAAATTTCGCATTTTATTTCAATTGTTGTTGGTAATTATTTCAGATTCATGGGATATCATTTAACAATTCACGAAGTCAAAACATAGTTTTACGGTATTTACATAGAATGTTAGAATTTTGTGCTTACCTCTATTTATTAGGGTTTGCACAGATGGCGACAGACAATTTGGTGGATTAGCGGTTTTTGGTACAATATTCACATGATTTGCTTTGTACCACTTCTTTACAGTTTAATCGTAATGGTATGGTGCCAAATCGGGCTAGAAAAAAGGTTTTTTTTGTGGTTTTTAAAGGAGGGTAGCAATCACTTCTACAGGTACTTTTTCTGGGTAATTTTCTGGTTGAGTGTGCCTGTAGTGATGAAAGATTTACTCTTTCTTCCACACGTGCAAATTGGTGTCAAAACAAGGTAGTTTTTGGGAAGTTTTGATGCCTTTTATAACCAAAGCAGAATAAAAAACGAGCTCTGGAAGTTGCTTGAAATCCTTCAGGACATAAGTTTCATCGTTCATCCAACAACGCATGAAAACTTCGTCAAATAGTCGCATTACAAGTTGTCGTTGCAATGTGGAACTATTCTTACCGCATATGAAAGCAGCCTCATACACTGTTTTGGTTTTTGGACAGTTCCTATTTCACGAGCCACCGTTTGGACGTAGGGATTCAGATATTCCTTCAATATCCTCTACACATTTCGGTCCATGATCACGATCAGAACGTCCAATGTTTTTAGCACTTCTCGGTTTCCTTTCTAAGTTACGAAAATGCACACCGTGAAAAGTGGATTAAGGTAAATCCGTTTGTGTGTTGGTCCTAGTGTTGACCAGTTAGGACTTGTTTTACGTCCGTACCGAATCCTCTCACGCCATTGCTTCTCATTTGTCGCTATTTCAAACTCTATGCCTAGAACGTATTCACCAATATAAGTCTTTTTCGACACTTCCACCGGTACCTCAGTGAAATTTTTCACTCCTAGTTGCTATCTTTCAAAAGTTACAGTCTTTTGAAAGTGCCGGATTAACGAAGATACTTGGTACTTATACTTGGTAAACCATTATCTGCTACGGCAAACACTAGGTTAGTCAAACAGTTTTGAAAGTGGAAATGAAAATAAATATTTTTGGGAAAATCACCTCAGTATAGTCTCCCAAAACATCAATACACTTGGTCCAACGATTTTCCCACTTTGTTTTCCCATCACAAAAGTGTCTTTCTGAAAAGCCTGCAAAATACTTCTTTATGACAGCTATAACCTCTTGGTGTGATGAAAAATGCTTTCCACGAGAGAGTTTTTTGAAATATGAGAACAGCCAGAAGCCAGAAGGAGCTAAATCTGGCAAATAAAAGGTGTTCCGATCAAAATTCGTTCAACCAGTCATGTGTCGATCAAAGTTTTATTAATAAATCAAATTCTTTTTCTTGTTAAAGTTCAGTTAATACAATATACAGGAGAAAGATTCATCTGAGCTTCCTTTTTATCTAATGCGAATTTCCAGGTATTTTGTTTAACACCTGCCATAACATTTTGTACAGTCTCCTTGTCCACTTTATTCGCCGCTGAACGCCAGTTTTTTTTTAACTGTTTCTCGCTCACAACAACTTTCTGAGCCTTTTTAAAGTTCCGCTTGACGTTGGCCCAATATTGTTCGATTTGGCGGAGCTCTGGCGTGTTGAGAGGGTTCTTGTCCTTGGGCACCACTTGAACGTTGTTGGCAGCATACCACTTATTGGCCTAGTTTTCGTAATGGCAAGATGCCAAATTCGACCAAAATAAAACGGAACAATTGTGTCGCTTCAGGAAAGGCAGTAGACGTTTTTGTAGCCACTCCCTCAGATAAGTTTCCTGGTTGAAGGTTTCGGTGGGAACGTAAACGTTGCTCTTCAAGCCACAGGTACAGATGGCCTACAACACCAGATATTTCTTCGCGAACTGTGATAATTTAATGTGCTTGAAAATATCTGCCACCTTTCTATGTCCGGTTGCCGTATAAAACTCCTGCCCAGGAAGCTGTTTAAGGCTGCCTTGGCGTAAGTTTCATCGTCCTGTACCACGCAATCAAACTTCGTCAGCATCGTCGTGTACAACTTTCGCGATCGTGCTTTGGCCGACGTGTTTTGTTTTTAGTTGCGATTTGTAGTCACCACTTTCTTGTAAGTCGACAGTCGAACTCGTTTTAGCTCTATCCACGGTTGAAGGCGCCACTCCCAGCTTCTTTGCGACATCTAGGACGGAGAGGTTTGGGTTCCGCTCGAGACAGCGGGCAACTCTTTTTGTCGTCGCTGTGGCCTTCGGCTTTGAATTTCCCCCGCTTCAGCTTTCTTGGCTGTCGGCAAACGTTCACCGAACACTTTTGATACGTTGGTAACAGTTGATTTAGCCACATTCAACAATTAGGCCAACTTGGCGTGAGAGTAGTTTGGATTTTCGCCATACACTTTCAAAATTTTGATGAGTTGCTTCTCTTCCTTCGACGACGTTTTGATAAATGAAGTGCTAATTTCAAAATAAAAACACGCACATATTTTCAAAATGAGGGATGTGCTAAATTTTTTAATGCACGATGAAAGGTAATGCGTCAAGTTTAAGTTGACCAAATATTGATCGAAACACCCTTTAGGGTCGATGCTGCAACAATTCGTACCCCAATTCACTGATTTTCTCGATGGTTTTTATGAGCTGTGTGGGCAGGTGCATTTTCTTGATGTAAAAAGTTTTTGTTCTTCTGCAAACTGTGTCTTTTTCCACAAATTTTTACATCAAACTAGTCCAAAAGGTCGCTATAATAATCAAAATCTAGTTTGGAGATAATCTATTAATGCCTTTTGCATCCCAAAACACTGACGCTAACACCTTCTTGACCGATTTCTGGACACGAACTTGCTTCGGAGCCGAAGTATCTGGTTTACACCACTCCTTATCATCTTGTTTTGATTCAGGATCACGGTGTTAGACCTAAGTCTCATCAAAAGTGATGAATCGACGCAGAAAGTTCATATTATCCTTTCGAAATTGCTCCAAATGTTGCTCAGAAAGTCGCATTCGAACGTGTTTTAGTTGCATTGTTAGAAAATACGGCACCCATTGTGCACAGAGTTTTTTGAAACCCAAAACTTCAGTCAAAATATACCATGCTGTTCCATGTGAGATGCTTATGGTGTCAGCTACGACATCCATAGTCGATCTTTGATCATCCAAATCCATATACTGTATTTCCCATGGTTCTCAGTAGCCAATAAACCTTCTAAAACAAACAATTTAATCTCTGCACAATATTCGGATTTTGGGTTTTCTATTGCTCCATAGATGTCGCTTTCAAAGCTTTTTGACTAACCTGGTAATTGTTGAAAGAAAAGCCGTTTTTCCCGTACCGTTTATCTCTTAAACTTCCAGTCCACCGAGCAAAAATAGTTCTACAAGCATTAAACACTCCAACTAATTCTCTATTCCATTTCTTTCTTCCAGGACCATCACAGGCTATCACGCTGGCATCCCCGGGTAATACCGTTCCGCCCGTTTTGTGGCGTGCACGACGAAAAGCCGGTAAGTGTCATCAACGTGCCTCAGCCATGAAAGTTTCGATTCCTCCAACATACTGTCGACGGTATTAAAACACGGACCTACCCTAAGCCACCGCCGTATGGTCGGTGTTTTGATGCGAAAAATGAAATCAATAGAGTAAAAACTCCCACTCCAGCAAAAAAGCAAAAAGCCACATGTTTTCCATTGTGCTTCAAGGTCGACGCCCCCTGGGTCATGGTTGTTCAGCGATTAAAAGCCACGCCGAGTTTGCAGTACTAATATGCTCTAAATGCCCCTCTGCAATAATAAAGTTAATGGATCTTTCTACCCTCTTGAGTACCGAGTGTTGTGTATCGTTGCTCCTGACTGTAAGAGCCACCAGGGGAGCAATCGGTGTGGGACATAATATCGAGTTGTTTTTTGCTTCCTTTCTGGATCCGGCATCGATCTGTAGCACCTACTACACACCCTCTCTCCATGGCTTCAACCGCTGAACAGAATAGTTGGGTGGTCTGGTGATGGAGCTGCTGGACCCTGGCCTAGTCTCTGTCAACCGGCCGCACCGCTTACCTTCAAGTGAACCTTGAAAAGACATTTTTTCTTGACCTTTTTCTCGGAGATACGTCTTTTTGTTGAGGTCTTCCAACTACTTTGTACTGGCCACGGTCGGTCGGTTGGCGTCCAATCGATAAGGCTAAAAATAAACGCGGGTTTTTCCACTCCAGGAGCAAACAGTGCTGCGTGTTTCGCTTAATCCAACATGGGGTGTGAGCTTGGTTTTCGGGTAATTCGAACAGCTTCAAGTCAATTTACTCCCTCCTGTCGTACCCTAGTCCGGAGAGGACTAGGAGGTAGGTCAGAGTTCTCTTGCAATCGAGCTGACGTTTGTATTTAATGATCCAATGGATTTTATTTGATTATCATCACCGCGGAAGTCTGCCGGCTTTCCTGCCTTGCGTAGTAATTTTTTTTCCCTATGTATCCTTCCTGACACATGCTGTAAATTGAAGTATGCTCAGATAAAACGACATCCCGCTGTCTGTTCACAGAATTGTGTGCAGGGAAGGATGGGTTCCCATTCATACCGTTCGTTTATATTTTTTATCTAGTCATTTATTCACTTCTTTTTTTCTCTCTGTATAGACATCGAGTCGCAGCTGGGATGGCAACGTAATGGAGCCTTAGAAAGATATCTGATTTTCCATTTTTGGTGTCAGACTTAACACTGTGAGATTACTCCGAATGTCAAACGAAATGACTAAAGCGACAATGACGACGTTGATTGCTACTTCTGCAAATGATAGCAGCCATTGCGAAGCAGCAAAGTTGTTTTTCGGGATTGAAAATTGTTGGTGGTCTTTTTTGAGAAAATATTTAGACATTTGAAAGTGAAGGTCAACAGCATACACATATCTCATGGACCGTATGTGCCTATACAAAACACTGATAATTTGCATCCAAAATCAGACATCCTGACGTTGAGTTAAGCAAAAGCATTTCACCGATCAGTACATAATTTACTGCGGGGGTAAATTACCGCATTTTCGACACTTATTTTGAATATTATCTGCCCTGGCGGCTGGTGATTTATTGCACATTGTTTAACTTTCCCTGTGTTGCGTGTTATTGGCATGCCATCGGTTTGATGTGAATAGGTTGAAAGCAAAATGGGAGAGTGCGAACAGTGTTGGTTTTCATGCTGCCTGGATTATATTCTTACTGTTTGCTTAATTTGTTGTAGACTGTACCATTATAGGGTAGAGAACGGCTTCAGCTCCCCGGGACCCTATTCCAAGCTCGAGGTAAACGTTAACCTACAACGCTCATTTTTTGCAGTATGGTGCTTCACTAGATGGAGCATCATACAGCAAAAAATAAGCGTTGTAGGTTAACGTTTACCCCATGCTTGGAATAGGGTCCCAGGGTGCTTAAGCCGTTCCCTACCCTACTACACTCAGTAGCAAAAAAGCGCGCAAAGTTTTTCTTCCAAAAACGTCATGTTCAACCGTCTGTAACTTTGTCAATTATCAATATTTCTGGTTGACAACATTATAACTTATATATTAATCTTCCGTGACCAAAACTTCATAACTAGAAATTGAAGAAAAATTAGTATCTTCCGTTTAATTCCAACTACTTTTGCTTATCTTCGACAGATACGCGTATTTCGTCTACAATGTGCAGACTTCTTCAGTGTTTCGTAATAATAACTCGACTTAAAGAAAACCTTCGCCACCTGCCGTATATATACTATTTTCTAAATACAAAGCGTTAACCTATCATTATGTTGTTTATACCTATCTTATTATTATTTTGTTTATATCTATCCTGAGTCAAAAGCAAGTGTACTTAATATCTACCTCACTTTTTTCCATCTATACCTAACCTACTTATTGTGTAGCAGCGGGTGCTTCGCTTCGTCGGGTTTGATTTCGTTTGAGTATTAAGTTCAAGAGCCATGTGTAACCGTTGCATTGGTCTTTGTTTAGTAGATTTGTGTTCTGTTGTTTGTTTATTTCTAAGCTTTCTGCGACGTCTAATTTCCAGGGTGTAGATATAGTCCGTAATATTGTGATGTCATTCGTCATTATGTCGTGATTTTCCGTGAAGATGTGTTCTGTGACTGTTGATTTGAAGTTATGTGAAATTCCTTTTTCGTTCTGTTTGACAGCCTTAGTCACCTCCGCTAGATGCTCCTTGAACCTTGTTGCCAAGGTTCTCTTTGTTTGACGTACATATATTTTAATGGAGTGTTTGCATTTGATTCTGTATACCCCTGCTCTGCCTAAGGTGTCTACTGAATCTTTGGTGGAGCCTAACATCGATGCTAATTGGTTGTGCCTACTGGAAAAAAACTAAGTCTAAACCAAATTCCCTAAGTCGTGGTTTTAGCTTTTGTGTAATGTCTTTATCGAAGGGGACGGATACACGTTTTAGGGGTTCAGGTGAGTCTGAGAGGGTTGTTTGTGATTTCCGATGAAGATGTCTTTCCTTTTTGTAGATGATCGCTTGAATTGTCCTTTTTTCGTACCCATTGGGTCTGGCAGTTTCGAAGATATATGCTAATTCTTTGGCTTTTCCGGTTTTATTGAGAGAAAGGTCAACATCCAGTGGATCATGTGGGGAAAAGTGGCCATTTTGTGCTGAAAAGAGTGTAATGGATGAATCTTTGGGTGTTTGTGCGTTTTCTGAAGATTTCAAACTCTAAAGGAGATGGTGACAATGATTCTCTCACTACTAGAAGGTCGAGAAATGCAAGTCTTCCATCCTTTTCTATTTCATGAGTGAACTTAATGTCTTTGTGGAGATTGTTGATTAGGTGAAGGTATCGGGTGCGTTATCGGACTCGTTTGAAACACGTAAAGGACTTCGACAAGGCGATGGTCTTTCCTGCCTGCTGTTCAACATTGCGCTAGAAGGTGTGTGTACGATTTTCAATAAATCCGGCCAGTTCATCTGCTTCACTGACGACGTGGAAATTGTCGGCAGCACGTTCCAGGTAGTAGCTGATCAGTACAACAAGCTGAAACGTAAAGCGGAAAAGGTTGGATTGAAGGTGAATGCGTCGAAGACTAAGTATCTGTTGGCAGGAAGAATAGAGCGTGATAGAGCTCGCATAGGCAAAACTGTGACAATCAACGGAGATGAGTTCGAGGTGGTGGATAAGTTTGTGTACCCCGGATCATTGGTTACGGCAGATAACAACTGAAGCAGAGAAATTCGGAGACTCATTATTACCGGAAGTCGTGTCTACTATGAACTCCTTGAGGTCTGGTTCACCCTCGTACAAAGTGTATCATTTTCAAAGCGCTGGTAAGACCGATAGTGCTCTACGGGCATGAGATGTAGACAATACTCGAAAAGGACCTGCAAGCACTTGAAGTTATCGAACGACACGTGCTTAGGACTGTCTTTGGCGGTGTATGTGAAAACGGTGTATGGAGGAGAAGGATAAACCACGAGTTGGCGCAGCTCTATGGCGAACACAGTATCCAGAAAGTCGCCAATGCTGGAAAGAAGTACAATGGACGGGATAAGTTGTAAGAATGTCGGACAACAACCCCGCAAAAATGGTTGTTTGCCTCAAATCCTACCGCTACAAGACGCAAGGGAGCGCAGTGAGCTAGCTGGTTAAACCTAATAGAGCAATACCTTGGAAGTGTGAGACATTTGAGGAACTGGAGACAAACAGCCCTCCCACGAGTTCTACGGAGATTTCTGTGACGCAAGTGCGGTCCTAATTGGACGTTGAACCAGCAAAAGTAAGTAAGTCAATATTGAATCATCATTAAGATGGATCGTCTAGCTCAAACCTCTGTGGGGGTATGTACGATTACAATGTTTTTTTTTCTTAGTAATTAAATAACGTGGCCAACAGTTGGGTTATTGTGTTCGAATCTAATTTAATCTAATCTCACACTAACGCAGCCAATTCATGAAAGCATCCTAGAAAATGATGGTTTCTTGAATACATCATTTTTCTAGTCATCGGCCAGGCCAACTGCGTAGTATGTGCCACAGAGAGGATACCAAGAAATAGAGCGATTCCAGAAAGATCTAAAACTCTACTACTCTATCAAGCTCTACTACTTTGAATCAAGGGAAGGAAGAAAGCGTGGATCTCCTGTACCAAATGCTTCCATGTAGAGTTAAACAGTGTGATAATTTGTACTTTATCGTTGGGAGCATAAATGCTAGAAAGATTAGTTTATGCTCTTTTTGCCTGTGGGTGAACTTTTGGCATTTGAACCAAAAGCCTGGCAATAATTGTCAAGGTTATAGTGCCTAATCTCGCTCACTAAAATTTCTAAAGTAATGCAATGAAAGAAAGTTGATAACCGGTCAGCTTATCAGAATAGCAAAAAAAATTAAACAAACAGTAAGCCGAAATAAATTTCATATGATCATAAGATTACTTGTCAAAAACGGAAACAAATCCTAAAAAAAAGCAAAAGGAAATTTTAATTCTCCGATATCTCTTGATTGCTACAAGGCCCATGCATAATTGTTATATCTGTGCAATAGAAAATGATTAAAAACAATTTTAGTTTTTGGATCATTAAATTTGTTTGGATAAAGAAGAAAAAAATAATTAGTAGAATCCGTCGTATGATCCCTTCTAAACAAACATAAAAAAATCAGCCTATCTCTTCAAAACCATAACGTGGGTTGGGTGAGCTCAAACAAACGAGGATACATAAATGTGAAGCTGTTACAAAATCAAATGTTAACCAAAATTATGAAAGACGCTCGGCACGCACCTCCTCAATCTAGCTGAAGTCAGAAGGACAGTGTTCCAGCTAAGTACGCAACCCTTGGCGGTATTTGTCAGTGGAAGCATGAGGTAGGACCAGTGGAAGCATGAGGTAGGAACTTGTGAGACCAGAGCTATGTTGCGGGGACGCACGCTGCTTTGCGACTCACCATTTTGCAGCCCACAGTTGGGTTATTGTGTTCGAATGTGCGCAAAAGCTTGCCCTGATATATGACTCGCCTGCTAAAATTTGAGTTATTTAAACTCTTACTGAACCACTCATATTGGACATATTTTTAGATATAAAGATCGTAACCCCATCCAAACTGCAATACATTTTCAGTGTTATTGGGTTATGTTCACTTAACATGCGGACCCAAAATAGATCATAAATTGATTCCTTTTAGGCACACACGCACAATCCATCAACCGAGTTCATCTACAGGTACCTATCTACCTAATTGAGAGCAGAAATTTCCACCGTCCAACAAAACGCTCAACCGTTCAAGCTAAAACGAACATACCGCAAGAGCAGCATCCCGAACCGGAGTAAACTTATTATCGTCTTACCCGTGCAGACCTGACAGCAAATATAAAAGTTGAAAGGAAATCTATTTTATTTTTTTTTTTGTCTTTCCTGCCATGAGATAAAAGATGGAGAACGCTGGCTTGCTATCGAGGACGACCAATAGGGTAAATAACATATGTCGGGCGGAATGAAAAGTATTTACGATGCATGGTTACGGGATTCATATTGCTATATTTGTATCGTGTGAAAAATACACATGGTTTAAAAGAAAATTAGGAAAATAACTAACAATAGTATCCACTTAATGAGTCAACACGTTGCACATAGAGATCGTCCGGCCAAAATACAGCGAGTACCCTAAGGCGTTATTTTAAGAGAGCTGCGTAGGTCACGCATCCCCATTTGGCGCATTTTGCGAGACTCTAGATAGTGATTGGTTTTTTTTTTATGATATTTTGTGCGTTTCATATTTCATATTACGATGCGAATAAATCAGCCCTTCTACAGCAATCTGTGTCGTTAAATATAACCACAATTCTTCCGTAAAACTGTGGAAAAGAAGCTTTCAGATTGAGAGATTTACCACTAACTCCATTCGTCAACGTGTATAGGATTTGATTTCCAAATAATCAGAATATGACAGCAATCAATTTGTATTCCATTTTAGGATTGACTGTTTCAATTAAAATTTGATACTGCAATCCGAAGCATCATTAGTATAAAATAACGTCGTTTGTTAAAAAATTTCATCGGAATAATGATTGAATGAAGGAAAATAGAACGACTGGGCCAAATGAAAGCTCTGTCGTTAAAAGTTTGTTAAACAATTGTGAACGTAATTTTGAGTCGAAACATTTCCCAAATTCAGTGAGCTGCAACTAGTCAACTGTAAAAAAATGAGATGCATAATAAAACGTAAGGTGTTTGGCAAACTATTATTGATAGAAACTCTACGTCAGAATCAACAGTCGCAAACGCAAATGTGAGTTTCATTCATGAAAAGCAATGTTACGTCGGTTCTTCACCTTTCAGCGTATTGACATTGTATAACGGCACCGCATATATGATTGAAGTCAACCTTGCATAAAACTGCTCCGTTCCCATCGAATTGCTTCATTCAATCGGAAAAGTAAATCTTGCGTCATCAATTAAAAGCAATAGCATAGCAGCGCTTCCCATGTGAAGAGAAAGGTTCAACTTTCTGACGCGTTTGCTCAAATTCTCCGTGGCCGCCGCCGCTTATGCCACACAGAAGTTGGCTTAGTTCCAGGGAATCGATATGATGATTGTGCAGACAACGGCGGTGTCCAATGTCCGATGCATTATTATGGAGATGCATGGCGATGGACGAGTATTTGCAATGTTGATTGTTTTTCCAAAACAAAAAACATACAATCAGAAACTTTATGGGAGCAATGATATAAGAGGCTACTGAAGGGGTTTCAGAATGCTTTGCACGAATTAAAGTTTTCAATCAAAAATGCATCAGATTCAGCCTCAACAGATCAAAATTAGTTGACCAATTAACTTGAAATTAGCCCTTTGAAAGCCCCATCTTCATGATGACACTGTCCTTACATTCAGTACCTAGAAATTTATGACACTGTTAAAAGCATTGTTCTGGCAATGCTTCCCAGTGTGAATACTTTTTTGAAGCAATTGGCATTAAAGTGGCACCTCTTTGCAGCAATTATCTCCTTTGATGTATAATTTTCCAAATGTGATTGGGGATTCGATCACTGTTCTGCAATGGAAATCTGCAATGTTGAAATCTTATTCTTAAACTGGAATATATTAATGCATTTGCTCTTTGTGAAACATTACGCATGGTATTTTGTTATGTCAATTTGACAGTCCTGTCAACATTCAGTATCAACATTCTCTCCCTCGTAACACTGGCCACCAGGTCCAGTTTTACGATTTCCATCAACCTCTAGAACAGCCAGCCTAGCCACTGGCATGCGCATAAGCCCTCTTCGCAGTTGAGACGATAGCTTGCCGAATCCTCCCATCAGCCTCTTTGATTACTGGGACAATACGGCCTCTCGTCCACTCGTTCCTCTTGCCTTCGCCTACTAT
This sequence comes from Aedes japonicus, assembly GCA_034211315.2. Classification (NCBI taxonomy): domain Eukaryota; kingdom Metazoa; phylum Arthropoda; class Insecta; order Diptera; family Culicidae; genus Aedes; species Aedes japonicus. Next base: position 29,545 of record JASCZW010005079.1, on the reverse strand, counting down.
GACCACTAATTTTCCCTCGGTTATAGGTTTCACCTCTCCACACCACTTTGGTCGCTTCTTCGGCGTTGGGAGATACTCTCTAATCCAACTCTTTCAAAACACGTCGAGCTGATGCTGCACTTGGTTCCACGATGACCGTAGAGCCTCTGTTGAATCTATTGCTTCGACTGCTGGTTGCCGTACTCCACTTGAGTTGCCCAACAGTAAATGGTTCGGTGTAAGCGCCTCAGATTCTCCCGACGACAGTGGCAGATATGTCAATGGACCCCAAGCAACCAAAAGTTCGAATTTTACTTGAGATAAGAACTTAGAAGTTCACATTTAAGTTTCATGGAACTTTCAAACGCAACCTTCAAGTTCATATGTTGTCAGTTGAGAACTTGCTTTGAACTTCAAAAATCTCTAACACAAAGTTCAATCAAAATACTAACCGTACTTTTAATCAGCGCAATAGTTCACAACAAATATATGTTGAACTACTTTCCTACTTTTTAAAGTACAGATAAGATTCTGAGTAACACTTTAAAAAGAGTCACAAAGATTGTTTACATTTGAAGAGTGATCTGGTGTTCCCAAGTAACATTGCCAAATCCGTCCAGCTTTGTTAAATTTTATTAAAGTTTTATGAATGCCACTGAAAATCAATTTTGTTTTCTTATGGTACCAAGAGGTGCCAATAGGTTTTATATTTAGTCAGGTTTATGAGAATCTACACAGCTTCTTTACAACTTTGCTTCTAAAATTCCATCCACTCCTATCAAAAGTTTTATGTTGGCTTTATGAACTCGTAAAATGCTGTTTGGAAATGCCGTTTTAGGACTTATTCATATTATCTTATTATGGTCAGTTGAAAAACATTTCAAACCCATTTTGCCTCCAGTTAATGCATTAAACGGCAAATTGGCATTGAGGGAAGTCACCAAATGACCAAATAGTTTTATAGTAGTAATTTCGAAGATAAATTGACTTTCTGAAAAAAACTGCGATTTTTTTCAATTGCCGTATTGAAATATAAGAAATCATTGAAATGTGGAAACATAAATACATGAAGTATTAAATGTAATGCAAATGAACTGTAAATTGGAGACCAATTTCGGCATGCTTTTAGATAACCTGATTGAATTCCACCAATTTTAAGGAAATTCATGATTAATTTATCGAATATATTTGTTTCAATTTGGTTTTTGTTGATGTAAATTGGTATAATTTCCGAAGCGCATTAATTTTCAGCTTTTATTGTGCCAATATTCACCTTAAAATTAAATGCGCGTACAATTTGTAGCATGATATTATTAATTTGTTGTGTTGAAACAATTTGTTTTCATAACCGTCTACAGAGTGGGCCACTTTGTACACATTTCGGCTTTAAAGAATCATAGAAATAAAAAGCACGATGCATAGGAGAGGTGTTAGTGGACAAAACAGTTAGGAATATAGGAGTGCTATACGGCTGAAATAAAACTAAAATTGTTACTTGGGAATTGTGCTCCAAGTTTGACGTGGTACAAGAGCCAAAAAAATAGATTTGAAAAAAAGAACGGCTTATTTTATTATCATTGTAAGAAAACTGTTAGCTGAATGAGATGCGGAAAATGAAGCTGTCATTCCACAAGGTAAACTGAAGTAATTTGTTGTTCAGATTGAGTTCTAGGTGATTCAGAGATTTTTATGTTCAGATAAGATTTTAGGGAGTCGAGGGCGACTCCGGCGTAGTGGATAACATCAAAACCTCTCACGCCAAAGTCACGAGTTCGAATCTTATGAAAATTAAACGACCAGTTATGAAAATTCCCAAAAAGTATTTGAGTTACCACGACAGGAGATGAACCAGCTCAATGATAAAAATCTCGATAATCAAGGAACCAAATAAACAAATCAGTTTATAGGGAACAAAAGAAGTACTAATGCATGAGATCAACGCTTCGAATAAAATCAAATACATAGCGTAAAAATTACAACGATGCATATATGAGAGGCTGAAAAAGAATAAAAAACATTGTGAATGGGTGTAATATAAAATGATAATAACAATTATATTTATAATATCTGCATGTCTACAGATTGCGGTCTTGCTGCAATTGTAGATGACCATTGACACGAGGGGAAAAAATAGATAATATTATTATACAATACTTAGGAATTCCTGGATGACCTGAAATTAAATACCTTATAAAGCATACTTCCATGTTTCATAATGCAAAAGACAGTACATTCCAAATCTTGTTAACCTGAAACCACTTTATATTCAATAATATACTATCATAAAGATCATAAAAGATAAAATGCCACTATTTCCCATAATGCTCTTTCATGCTAACTATTAGGATGGATCTTTCAAAGCACGCTGTAACAACGAACCTAATGTAAATAGTAAAATTCTCAAAACTCCAGGCACACGATCCTCTGTAGCACGTGGAAAAACTACTTGATGTGATATTTCCACGATGGAACTGACTCTTAGCTTCTGGTCTTGAGCATGAATCCCTACTGAGCCCTTGCGGCGCGACAAGCCGGCCAGTTCAGCGCAAGCGTCAATCTTCAATTAACAACACTGTACTCAAAAACTAAATTTGCGGCAGGATTGAAGAAGAACAAAAATGTCGAAGGTGAATATAATTAGTTTTTTTTTCTGGTTTTGTTGAGTTCGATTGAGGTACTTTTTGAGCTGAGTAGCATTCTCTACAACCTCTTAAACGATCCTTTCGTGAACTTCAAAGTTCTCTTTAGAAGCTGATAAGAATGCTGCTAGCAGCTTAAACACTAAATTCGAACTAGAAAGTTCGGTTAGTTACTTAAAAAGTAAGCTGGTTAAGCCAAAAAACACCTTGTTATCAGAACTTTTGGTTGCTTGGGACTGCTGTTGACAACTGCTTCGGCCAACCATAAATGTCTCCAAAACCTTGTCGGAAAACTTGCGGTTGTTGTTGAAGGCTATTTCCACGGCAGTTTTGATGGAGCGCACCATCCTCTCCCAAGCTCCACCCATATGTGGAGGTCCGGGAGGGTTGAACAGCCACTTCGTAGTAGTGCTGGATCCTTGGAAATTGGTACCGTTACCGGAATAGATCTCCGCAGGTGATCCTAGTCGGCAGATGAATTGTCGGATGCACTTCACGCAGGATTCCATCGATAGGTTGTGACCAACTTCAACGTGCATCGCCCGTATCGTTAAACAAGTAAACAGGGCAATCCAGCGTTTCGCATTGCTTCTACCAATTTTCACTGTTAGGTGCCCAAAGAAATCTAGGCCCGTTTATGTAAACGGACGTACAAATGATGCCATCCTTGCTAGTGGCAACGGTGCGGGGAATATTGGGCAAGCACTTGTAGATCCGGTACAATTGAGATGCCTTCGCTGCACTGGTTACCGCTGTCCTTAACCTTGGGATGTAGTATCGTTGGCGAACCTCGGTCACAATAGTTTCCAAGTTGCCATGGAGCTGTGAACGTGTCCTTCCTAGGAAGTATTACTGGAAACTTCATGTCCTCGTCGATGTTTGGTGCCGCTCCAATTCTGCTATCCACTCGAAGAATGTCTGTTTCGTCCAGAATTGGACACAGCTGATACACCCAAAAGTTGAAATTGTTGCAAAAAATGCAATTGCAGATTTGCAATCATATCTTGAGAAATCCGCATGATTCTGAAAAGGCAATTTTGCCCATCATGTTCCACAAGATTTTTATGGTATAAGCAAAGCCATGCAAGTGTGTGCAAGTGGTTATCGCTGTGTGCTCAGTGCCTCGACAGTCGCACACCCAAAATAAAAAAAGCAAGATTGTAATGCAATTTCGCATGATTTGGTTTCATTTCTGATGGGCAAAATTGCCTTTTCAGAATCATGCGGATTTCTCAAGATATGATTGCAAAAACTGCAATTGCTTTTTTTGCTACAATTGAACTTTTGGGTACTGGCCAATCTGATTCTGACTACCGCAGAAATGGTGGACCGCTCAACAAGACACTGTTTGCAGTTACCGTTTCCTCACTTTGTCGCAATGTCCGCCGGATTTTCTTTGGAGGGAACCCAGCGTCAATTTTGCATGTCGGTTTTCGTCAACAGTTCTCTAACCCTGCAAGCGACAAATTGTTTGTATCGTCTATGAACACACCGTAGCCAGAAAAGAACGGTCTCTGAATCGCTCCAGAACACCTATTTTTGCGATGCGCAGTGTGTGATTTTCTTCGACGAACTGCGATAGTAGAGCTCCAAGCGCGACTGCCATTAACTCTAAGCGAGGAATCGATTGTGTCTTTGGTGGGGTGTCTGGAATCCATCAGTGCTCCAAGTCCGAAAATAAGCTGCTGCACAGTACGCAGATTCACTGGCGTCTATGAAAATGTGAAGCTGTAGATCACGATACCGCTCCTTAGTAGCACCGGGAAATAGCATCGTGGAACTTGGAGACTTTTAACACCTTCAGATAAACCCGTCCAGTTTTTTCACCTTCTATAAAGATCTTCGTTTATCTTCTCGTCCCAGTATATTCCCTCTCTCCATACTTCTTGTAGAAGGACCATGCACTATGAACAGACTAAGTAGACCCAGCGGATCAAAAAGTGACATCAAGCATTTCAGCATTTGCCTTTCGTGGGATGTTCGTCGCTGTTGTCGACGAAGCATCCGGTTTTTCGCCACAGTCGCTTTGTCAAACATTTTCGTGAGAGTTAATGAAATATAAAATACACATTGCCAATCCATGACAAACTAAAAGTTTGGCCGTGTACGTCTGCCTCATAATCGCTAGTTGACGAGTTTCTTATCGTACCAATCGACATGTTTTGGTTGATTGTTTTCGAGAGCGGATGGGTAAAACGATGGAGCGAGTTGTTGAAATTGACGTTTGCAGCGAATCGTGAACAGGCCTATTTCATTTCGCCTTCGCACACATGCACGTTATCGCACTCATACAATATTGTTAGTTTATGTACAGATTGTGGCGCTGAAGAAAACATTTTCATTTTCATAAAACTTGATTTATGCGTTGGCCTTAACGTGCTATTTACATGGGGCTTAAATGTAAATAAAAGGGATTAGACTTCGAAAGAGGGTGCAAACGACCTCTGTCAGCTATAATATGGAGACTCTGCAAAGAGAACTGTAACTTATGTCTCTTTTGAGCGTGGTCTGTAAACAAGACCATTTCCGCTTGTAAATTGTCTGGAAAATCGAATAGAACTGGTTGAAATCACCGCACGGATATGGTTGTGGAGTTAAAGAGCTGATTTTACCCAACTGCCCCTTATATTCTTGAATAATTTAAAGACATCTTTGCACGGAGAGACAAGTGGTAGTCCCATGAGAAATTTCTTGGAAAATCGAATGGAGTTTTTTTCAACCACTGCACGGCTCTGTGAACGAAGATATGGCTAATTTTGCCCCACTTCCCCTTATATTATTGAATAATTTATAGATATCTTTGCTCGAGTCGCTCAAGATTAACAAAGTAGGGTTAGTCCAATATGATTTTTTTTGTAGAACCAAATTGAGGTTTTTTCAACCACTGAACGAAGATTTGGCTGATTTTCCCCAGTTCCTTTAATTTTTAAATAATTTATACATATCTTTGCACAGTGCGGCTCAAGATCAACAAAATAGTGCTGATACCATGTGAAATTTCCTGGAGAATTGATTAAAAGCTACCGATCTGAACATGAGCATGAGCATGAGCATGATTGACCGCCCACGGATGCAATTCCGTTATAGCAAGATCAGCTGTATTTGCACAAAAAAACCAACAGATGATGTTTGGGACTAACATGCATCTTAAATGTGTAAAAACTGGTGACCCATTATAAAGCAATACCGGCGCTGGCCGTGCCTGAACGCTGGTCAAGTAGGGAATAGGAAGGAACGTGTTGACATGATACTCGCTTTTTAGGAAGCTAAGAAATTCTCTGCACTTCCTCGAGAAATCACTGGGATGTTGGATAGTTGGGTAAAGGTTAGCAGCAGGGTTCGTTTTGGATAACGATACGCTGAAAATACGCCAAAAGCAATGGGCCGCTCCAATGTTACTCAATTGGTTAAAAGCTACCGAGCTATCGATTAAGAACTACCGCATGGCTCTGTGAACGAAGACATGACTGGTTTCACCCCACTTCCCCTTATTTTATTGAAAATCTTCTGTAACTTTTGAATCGTATGAGTAAGAAACCTAGAAATTTGAGTAGATCTTATCCATAGTGTATTATTTACATCTGCCAAGTTTCATAGTTATACACTCAATAGTTCCAGTCATGTCGTTGAAACAAGAAATAGTCCGTGAGAAAATTTTGTGCACTCACAATCAAAATCCAGGGGCGTCCCACCGGTGGATTGCTAAAAGGCTTGGAATTGCAAATACAACTGTGTCTCGTGGGATAAGAACCTTCAAGGAGCGTTTGAGTGTCCAAAGGAAGGAAGGGAGTGGTCGTAAAAGTGGTCCAATGGACAGTAAAATGGCCAGGAAAGTCGTACAACAATTCAAGAACCGTCCAAACATGTCAATTCGAGATGTCGCTAAAAAGTCTAAGGTGTCAGTCGGTTTTGTGCAGAAAACCATGAAGCGTGCTGGGTTACATGTTTACAAAGTGCAAAAAGCCCCAAACCGGAATGAAAAACAAAACATCACTGCGAAAACCCGCGCCCGGAAACTTTACACGAAGCTGCTCACCAAATCCGGTTGCATCGTGATGGATGACGAAACATACGTCAAGGCCGACTTCCGTCAACTTCCTGGGCAAGAATATTTCGTTGCCAAGTCGAAGTTCGATGTTCCGGAGGATGTTCGAAAGAAGAAACTATCGAAATTTGCAAAGTAGTTTCTAATCTGGCAGGCGATTTGCGGATGTGGTGAAATAAGTGCTCCCTTCATCACTTCCGGAACAATAAACGGTGCGATTTACACGGAAGAATGCCTTAAGAAGCGTCTCTTGCTATTCATTAAGAAGCACAAAGGATCAGCTCTGTTTTGGCCTGATCTAGCATCCTGCCACTACGCTCGAAACGTATTGGAGTGGTACCGAGCCAACGGAGTCAATTTTGTGCCAAAGGATATGAACCCACCAAATTCACCGGAACTTCGTCCAATTGAAAAATTCTGGGCAATTATGAAAACGGAACTTCGCAAACATCCCAAAACTATAAAAACAGAGCTAGAATTGAAGAAAATTTGGGTAAAAACAACAAAAACACTTGGAAAATCGGTTGTACAAAATTTGATTGGTGGAGTGAAAAGGAAGGTGCGGGCATTCGGGGTGGGAGACGAAATTGATTAAAACAAATGTTGTAAATCAAAACTTATTAGTTGTTCTTTATTCCCTGAAAATTTCAAGAAAATCCGATAATCAGTTTAATTTTGATGAGTATATATGTGTGTGCCATTTTTATCGAATACATCCTTTATGTGAAATTTCCTGGAAAACCGAATAGAGGTTGTTTTATATACCCCACTGCTCTGTGAACAAAGATTTAAGTAGCTGATTTTACCCGACTTCCTCTTATATTCTTGGAATAAATAATTCAACTATATGGATAAAACTGGGGTAAAATCAGCCATATCTTTGGTCTAAGAGCCGTGCGGTGGTTGAAACAACCTCTATTGATACTCCAGGAAATTTCACATGAGATTAGCACTAATTTCTTGATCTTGAGCTACTCTGTGCAAAGACATCTATAAATGATTTAAAAATAAAAGGGAAGTGGGGTAAAATTAGCCATATCTTTGTTCACAGCGCCGTTCTATTCGATTATCCAGAAAATTTCACATGGCACGAGCACTATTTGGTTGATCTTGAGCCTCTCCGAGCAAAGATGTTTATAAATTATTCAAGAATATAAGGGGAAGTGGGGCAAAACCAGCTCTATAACTCCACAAGCATATCCGTTCTGAGCATTTGAGCTTCACTTGTGGGCTTCACCTACAATATTCATAAAATACTGGCATGTCTTAGAAACAGTAAAGGTTTATATATAAATATATTTTTAGGGGTTATGAGATAAGATAAGCCATTTATTTCAGAGAACATATAACCGGGCTCTTCGATCACTGCTTGAAATGTTACTGGAACAGTACAAAGAAAATTTTTAACAACATGTCTTTAAAATAATATCTTTTATTGAAAGTTTATCCTTAATATTTGGAATGCTCTGACTGCTATTGACTTACCCTTGCCACTTTTTACATGGTCAAGTAATTTAATTTTTGAAATTTGTAAATTTAAATTCCATGCACATAATTTAAACTTGAAATTTGAGTAAATAGCATTTTTGTCTATTATGATATTTTTTTTTGTTCACACTATATATCAAATATTAAATATTATATTATTTATTTCGTCAAACATTTGTAGACTAGTACATAGACAATTAGTTTTTTTCTTAACTATACATAAACATAAAAAATAATTAGTTTTGTATCCTCAGGGACTTGAAATACTGTTTCAATTAATACCGAGACATTGTTAAGTCAATGGAGTGTTGATTATAGGAATCCATCATGCTATTTATTGGTCCATTTTTAGCATATTCCGTGCGATGATGGTTTAGAGCAAATAAATTACGATTTCGAAGTCGTCTAATTGGTGCATAGTAACGGGGAAAGGGCGGGACCATCAGGGCACTCAAGTGAAACGATTTGGATAGGGAGCATGGGACTGCTTCCTCCCTATTGCTAACATTTTGTGGAACGAGGGCGGTCTCTTTGACCTGTCTATTGGGTTTATTCTGTCAATTGAGGCGTCGATTCTAGTACTGTGAGTGTACATTTGCTTCTGGAAGGAGATTCTCTTCCCTATATTCGCGGGATTCGCATAAGTGTCTTTGCTTACGGGCCCGTCCAAACGTGTTTGGTCATACAGGAACTTGATGATCACAAACAACAGTAGAATTCTGATCAAATCGTTTTTCAGATTATTCTACTGCTATGAAAAGTTATCTTGCTACAATAGATGGTAGTATTACATAACCCAAGTAATACACAAAACATCTTTTCAGAATGATTTGCAAATTGTTTGTATTATAAATGTATTATGAACGTATTGCAAAACTTGTCAAGTTTGAAGCGGTTCGTATTTCACATATTCTTTATATCACTCTGACAAACGGTCGAGCTAAAAATATTTTTTTAAATGCTGCAAGTAATTAATACTTTATTATTATTGTTCTTGAAAACATGGTTCCATACATTTATAAAACATAAACAAGACAGGATTTGATGGGCACTATATACAGTGATATACTGTTGAAATAACATTACACCAACCATGCTTTGCAAAACGTGTTCTTTTTTCTCATTACGATGAATTTATTGTACAAGATCGTGGTTTCAATGCCAACGGGAAGCATATCATAGATACTCAGAGTTTACTTCTGAAAAATCTGAGTTGGCATAGCAAAGAAGCTACAAACCTATCACGCCAAGGGCTAGTGTTCAAATCCCACGCTTGGCAGTGTTATATTTTTGTATGATGATATTTTTTTTCCATTTTATGTTTTATAAGGCTTCACTTTTTGCGCTTTTTGCGTCATATAAAAGTATGATATAAAGTATTATAAACCTAAATTTATAGCCTGTTTTTGTCATTAAACAGTACTTTCAACTTGTTTAATACAAGCTGTGTTGCTTGGGAAGCATCAGCATCACCATCATGAATAATAAGACCCTAACAATATTAACTCCTTGTGTTTTTCAAGAAAACTAGGATGCATTCTAATTTGATTGAACTTGATTTATCCTTATAATCAAGCACTCCTGCAGTCAATCATAGTCTGGCTCTCTTTTCAAAAAAGACTTTTTCATTCCATGATTATTGCTTAGCTCTGATTTCTCCATTAAGCCATCGTACATAAATTTGCACAGACAATGTATTTCCAATTACAAATAGAAATCACTGTATACCCACAAACTAATTGAATCTCAACCATTTCTTTCTTTTCTTTTCAGGTAAGCTCCCTTGTTCGATGTTCTGTGGTAAAACATGTAGACTTACATGTACTCAGTCCGTTTTCCTGTACGTACACTCACATTTTCAGATACCAGGAAAGCTGACTGCTTGTACAACATACTATACACCCCCAACTCCTTCATTTCCCCAGTAGTTACCATTTGCTTACACCCGCTTGAAAATGTGCCACCTCCGATCATTACCGTTCTCGATGTCCATATTGTATTATTTTGGTTTTCTTCGGTTTCTAGGCTTATGGGCCACATACTATCATTCATATGATACACCAAAAACCATACTGAATTGCATATGCCCTTAATAACCCGATTTGTTTCGAAAGTATGTTATGCTTGAATGAAATATACCAGCAGAGCTATTCTCCATCCGTCCGGTATTTGTCCATGGAATGAGTCTCGCTTTAACTTCGTTCCGATGAATGAACATTGAACATGCCACCCGTCGATAAAAAAGGAGTTAATCTGTGGTTTCCATTCGACATCCCACATGAATGCACCATCGGAAACCTACGCATCTACATTTATGTGTACAGCAGAATCAGAATACGGCGATTCGTGTGGATGGATGGAATAAGAAGTTTTTACACACACGAGCACTATATCGATTTTAAAAGGACGACTTCTCAAAAATGTATTCATGTGTCTAAATGAGTCATCAAAATGATAAAATTACATATCCATCGTTCGATTATGACTTAAAATTTCAATCCTTTGTAAGAAAAGGTTTACATTTGCCACTTAGGCCTATTTTAAATGATACCCGAGAACTTTTCAACGCTCTCTCACTCAATCTGAATCCAATTGTTGTTGTTGTTGTTGTTATTGTTCAGTCCCATCCATGAATATCCAGCCAGCAGCCGGTAACTACCGGTCGGATGTAGGGTGGTTTTCCCAGCTGGACAGGATTTTGCATCCAATTAGCATCAGCTGGCATGTTGTTGGAACAATCATAACAGCAGCTGGACAAGGCTTATCTGGTTGAACATGAACACAATTCAAACGAATGGCAAGTGAAATCATTCGGGATCCATAGTCCGATCAGGGTCAGAGGTTTGCAATTTGTTGCTTAATCAACGAAATTACAGGATAAATCTGCCGCAACTCAACTGGCAAATCGATTCGATGAATAATTGAACAATGGAAACGCCAAAGGAAACGCATTGAAGCGAATTTTATTTATTCCTAAATTTGGCAGAATGGAAAATGTCACTAGGTAATTCTAGCAACACCAGCAACACATCCAAGGGGTTGTGAATTGTTCCAAGATCCTCTTTGGCTCCTTCTCAATTATCAGCTTACGACCAAATTGGATTTGATCAAGATAAAGAGAAGCATGGGAGGAGGAAGTTTACAGGCCACAAAAGGTCAATGTTGTACACAAACAGCTCACTTACAGGTCAGAGATAGGATAAAGCGAAACCAGGCTATGTTTTGAATTCTGCATAAAAGAGATTTGGGTTGGCATTGTCCTTTTTTTCATGTCTGGGTTGGTTTGGTAATGTCATTTTCTTGTTTTAGGCGCAAGGAAAGGGGTTTAGTGGGAATGTGCGATGTCGATGAAAGCCTGTGCATTTCATCAGTTTTGTAGTACCAGGCGAATGTCATTTGTGCTTCAAGATTTGCCCTTGCAGATAGGGTAAGGGGATGAAATGTTAGCCTAGCTCCTTCATTCGGCCTATGTACCAAATGTGTCATTAATTTAGCGATAATCAACAAAATCATGTTGCTATTAGCATGATAGATGTAATCCGAAGCAATTGAGACAATATTAATCATTTTATAGTTGTTCACTTCCGCGTAATTTTCGGTTTCTTGAACTTTTGGGGCATCATGATTTCCCTGGTTAAGCTGAACAGATGATCTACACGATTTCAAGTGATCTAAATTTGGCTTATTTAAATCGATAAAGCAAGTAATGCAGTCTGGATGTGCAGAAAATAGTTACACGTTACAAACTTACTGTTCACATAGCTAAAATAACAATGATTTTACAAGAAAATCGTAGACCCAATGTTGGGTACATATTTTTTTGAATGTACTCAATTATGCCCTGTTGTTTCAATAACGTAGTAAAAAGGTTGTTATTGGTAAAATTTAAAGTAGAAATGCATGAATTTGCGGTTGTTTATATTCAAGTGGCTCATCTAAACACTAATCGAAGAGACAAAATTTTTGTATAGTGAATTAGGGAAGGTCCATTAACTATGTCACGCAGTAAGGGGGGAGGGGGGTTTTGGGAAAACGTGACGATCCATACAAAAAAATTTGAAGGTCCATACAAAAAACGTGACAAGGTCGGGAGGGGGGGCTTGTAAAAAGTCAATTTTTGCGTGACGTAATTAATGGACGTTCCCTTATAATGTTTTCATTATTGAATGGCTGATAAATCATATATGAACATCATTTAAGTGTTTCGAGGCAGTTTTACTTTAGTTTGTGTTGTGAAATGTTGTATTAAATAAATCAAGTACAGCTTACAATGCCTTAATTCATAAAATTAGAAAAAAAAACGTACAAAGACTGCATTTAGTAATAAATCCATCGAATGGGACGAAGATGCATCCACGAATAGACCCAATTTGGTGCCTATAGACCGAAATTAAATCCACATCTCTCGAAAGTTTATGGCATTATAAAAATAGTTGTGTAACTTTTAGTGATACATGCTACCAGATGTCTTATCAAACTTATCTTTACAAGTGTATAACTAGTTGAATCTCGCTTTCAGCTTAAAAACTTTATGAGTTATAATGAAAAATGATGAAAAAATGATCCCTGGTTGCATAATAGGCTGAGTCAAGAGACACATACCCTATTAAGGTGTTAGATTTGACAATGTTTGTAAATTTCCATAGGGCAAACACGGTTTTTAAGATGCAAAAATCATGGAGACCATAATGTAACAGATAACTTTCGGATGCTCAAAATCTTATCATGAATGCAGGTTATTCATTTATTCACATTTATTCATTTCCAATATAAAATATGTTTGTATTTGTACTTTAGCGATCCCATCGCTATTGTCCTATTAGTCACGAAAAAAGTAGCTAAAGTATGCGTGCAGCAAAATCTAGCCATGGTTTATTAGCCATTTATTTTTTATTTGTTAATATTAAGATGCCACCAATACCGCTAATGCAATTTCATTGTGTGTGTGTGTATGTGAACTTTTTGACTTACGGTTTGCTGTCACAAAAGCATTGTATTGAAAATGTAGTCGAAAGAACAAAAAGTGCGTGAAAAAAAGTTGCACAAAAGTGTGAAAAATCCTTCTATGTCGCATCATGACATAGCAAAATCACTCGGAGTTCCTTGTTCAACAGTAAGTAGCGCTTTGAAACGCTTCCGGGGTCAGCTGACTCTCGATCAGAAACCAGGATCAGTCGGCAAGCGGAACGACAACTAGCTTCAACTGATTAAGCAAAATCCGAAGCCTTCCATCCGAGATGTTTAGCCACATCAAATGCCTGGTCAAAACCTCGTATTCTTTCGGTCAAAAAGTGAAGAAAGCGGCAGGATATAGGTCATACAAGATAATAAAAACCCCAAACAGGAACAAGAAGTAGGAAACCAGTTTGAAATCAAGAGCGCGTAAGCTGTACGACAAATTGCTGACAAAATTTGACTGCGTGGTTAAAGCAAACTTCAAGCAGCTTCCTGGTCTTGAGTATTACGACGTGGCTTAGTTGACGATAATTTCAAGGTTAAAAGATTTTGCGAAGTTCTCTAAAAAGTACATGGTTTGGCACGATATTTGTAGTTGTGGTTTGAAGAGCAAAATATTCATAACTACAGGTAAGATTAATCAACAAGTTTACGTCAACGAATGTCTGCAAAAACGGCTACTACCACGAGTTCTGTGTTATTTTGGCCTGATTTGGCATCTTGCCATTATGGTAAAGCGGCTCAGGACTAGTATGCAGGAAACAACGTCATAATTGTACCAAAGGACTGTAATCCTCCGAATACCCCAGAACTTCGTCCAATTGAAAGATATTGAGACATTGTGAAGCGAAACCTTGAAAAATCAAAAGGAGAGGCAAAGAATGAGAAAGATTTTGCTAAGAAGTGGGTAAATGCTTCCAGAAAAGTGATTGAGGACCCTGTGGAGAACTTAATGGAATGTATCAAACCTAAAGTTATAGCATACGGACATCACAAGTGAATGTTAAACTGTGAGTTTTTCTTTGGCTAGATTTTGCTGTGCGCATACCTTAAGCCCATTGTTTCTTGAAAATGATGTCACTTTTTCGCGATCAATGTTGAGACTATGCTGGCTAGTTTTGAAAAATACATCAAATGCAGCTAGCAACCTCACTGAAATTCAGTTTGTATTACATCAATAGGTACGTTCAGATAAATTTCAGATCTCAAAACTTTCGTAATTTAATTTCCCAACCTTTATTTGTTTGTGTTAGGTTGGTTCTGGAAATCTATATTACACGTCGTTATAAATATTAGTTTGTGAAAAGAATTTTAAACTATTTCAATATTTGTATTTTCGGCATAATACAGACCCGAGTATCATACTGCAGTAACTCATAGTTAAAGCGACCTGTTTCCAACCTAATCAAATCATTTATATGTTTAATATATTTTATTCAACAATTGTATTTCTGGAGAAAGGATAGAATAATAGATATCAAAATGTAAATTTATACTCAATTTTGAAATTCAAAGTGGAAACCATCAATTTGGGGGCGACAAATGAGCGGTACCTCTTACAACATGGAAATATACACTACTTGTTTTCTGAGATAGATCCACCAGGTTAAATTTTGTCTTTTGCCATAGAGACAATCTGGTATTCTGGTATAATCTTTCTTGTGAGGTGGTTCAATAAAATGTCAGAATTTTAGCATACACTACCAGTCATAAGTACGGACTACTTTGAAAAAGTATTGTTACACACAGTTGAATATGTTATCACTTGAATCACATGAATATGAAAAGCATAAGACTTAAATCACTTGAATATGAAGTGAACCAGACCTGAATCACTTGAATGTGAGGTGACTACTTTCTAAGGCAGTTGAATTTGGGGTAAGTCCATCCTGAATCATTTGAATATGAAGTGAATCTAATCTTAATCACTTGAATACAAAGTGAATCTGACCTAAATATGCTAAGGTACGGATCACTTGAATATGAAGTGAATCAGCGTTGAATAAGACTTTATTCACATGAATATGAAGTGAACCAGACCTCAATCACTTGGATGTATTTTGATTCAGTCCTGAATCACTTGAATTTGAGGTAAGTTAGACCTGAATCACTTGAATACGAAAATAACCACTTCTGAAAAACTTTGCTGAAGATTCGAACTTTCTATTTTATCAGAATCTCGAGATAGAACTAGTTGAAATTGCTTAATTTTCCATGCTCACTAGTATCACGTAGCGGTGGAATTTTGATCAGAATGGTCCACTATCCAGATGCCCTTGACCTTATGAATAAGTTTGCCGAAGACTCTAACTTTCTATTTTATCAGAACCATGACATAGAGCATATTGGAAATGCTCAATTTTACATGCTCCACCATGCCACGCAGCGTTGAATTTCCAAACAAAGCGGTGCATGTTTTGAGTATACCTGACGTTTTGAATAAATTGACCGAAAACTAGAACTTTTCATCTTATCAGGATCAGGAGATAGAACAAATTCAAAATGCTCAATTCAAAATGCTCACTAGCGCCACATAGCGGTGAGTTTCAAACTTTTTATTTTTCGAATGATCTTTTGATCATTGGTAGAATAATAAATGGTATGATTCCAGAAAATTGATGCTGAGAGAAATATGACACTCTTAAATGGATGGAACAAGCAACCACAGCTTATGGTACTTACATACACTGAAAATTTATTTTCGTAAAATAGCTTCCACTTGCTTCGTAAACATGGATTTTGTACGTAGAACAATGTTTCGTATATTGTATGAAACATTCATATTGCTTTTTGTCTGGTGAAATGATATCATTATACCTTTTTGTATAGTGCACGAAATGAATTTCTGGCTGGTCTTCAGCCCCAATCCCAGTTTTCTATCCCGCGATGTTGCTGCTGGGATGGGCGTGAATAATTTGCCAATCCCAATATAAAAATTAAAGCGCTGTCCAGAGTTATATCCTCATACTCAACAATCAAGTATCTTCTCACGAGTCACCATGGCTCAGAGAGCTCAACCACGGATCCAGTATAAGCACTTTCAAAAATACAGTATCGAAACTCATGTCAGAAATATTAAAAAAAAAGGCTGAGCAACTTCACGTGGTAGCGCTTTTTTTTTTTCAATTTCATTTTGAGTCGATATAGTAGATCTGTCTGTTATCATGCAACCCCTGGAGAGACGTTTCTTTTTAATATATGAAAAAATATTCGTAGTTATTTTTATTGTTCTTCTTAGCTCAGTCTGTAAAGGCGCAGCTACAAAGCAACACCATGCTGGAGGTGGCTGTGTTCGATTCCCGGTCTGGTCTAGGCATTTTTCGTTAAAGGAAAATTTCTTGACTCCCTGGGCATAGCGTATGATTGTACTTGCCACACAATCATACTAATCCCTACTAGCACACTTGTTGCCATTCGGTTGAAATAACATAAATATGACTTGCTAAGTCATAATCAAGTTACTACAACAAACTATGATCGTAGTGTGCTACTTGGGATGCAAAAATTGTACCTGGTATCAAAAACTCTCAATTAATATCTGTGGAAGAGCGTCTAGAACACTAAGTTGAGAGCAAGCAATAAACTAATTGTGAAAACAATAAGCTTGAAATGCTAAAGAAGAAGAAGACAAGTGCTTCGTGCTTTTGACAGTTGGGCGTGTGTGATTAATTACGAAGGAAGCTTCATACGTGGTACAAATCAGTTTCAAATCAGAAAACATCAAATATATTTGTTAGTTCTACCATCAAGTTCTTCATATAAACTAAAATTAATTTTCAGTGTACTCATGCTGGTCCAACGTGCTATTAGGACCGCATCTGCATCACGATATTTCTCGATAAAACTCTATATGATTCCATATAACAGAGGGCTGCTTGTCTCCAGTTCTTCAATCATTTTGAACAGGTTTAAATACAATATCTTGGACCCCCGATAGTTTGAAAAAACTAATTAAAATTTAAATTAGAAATACTCGGCGTTCAAAGTGAATCTTTGCAACTAGTTAAGGTACAGTACATAGAGTGATTTCACACATTTGTGCAGTTTAGCGCCAAATATTTTACAAATTTTAGCTGTTCAATGGTATGTATTGGAAACGTAACTATGTGAAAGCTGAAATGCCAAAGCTAAGTGTTGTAAACCCTAGAAATATTATTCGTCTGTAGCAAATTGCACAGCCCTAAATTTGCATTCATAATACCTGCATTCAGAACTCGAAATTGTTGTTCGTACTATCAACGTACTATTGAAAGATATATTTGACAATGTTGAGAACTTATTACGTCCCGAAAATCTTATTATTAAGGATAAAATAACGGGTGAGTTGACTTAAATGGAGGATAAGCTCAGCTTCTTGTATAAAGCTAAAACATATCGCTTCTTGTAATCATATTTTTAACGAATCAGGAACTCAACACGCTTTCGTTAAACATAGTCGATCCATAAGTCCATCGAATCGGAAATCTAGTCGTAGTACTAACTATATTCTACAGATCGCGAAGTAACTTCCGTTAGAAATCAAAACAGACTCACTAATGTATGAGTAGAACCTGCTCAAATATGCATATGCTGCTAACTAAGCAATATTTGGAATATCACAAACTGATAAATGAGGACAAAAAAGAAGAAAAGCAGTAAAAGATGGTAAAGAAATAAGAGAAAAATTAGCAAAAAATGATTTATTTAAAATTGTCGATAGAAAAGAGAAAAGAGGTGTTAGAGACTCTCCGCTAGGAAGAGAATGAAAATACATGAAATGCTATTCTAATGCGATCTTATAGATATGATAATCATAAATCTCGATTTTTTATAATGTCAGGTTGTTTATGCAAGCAAACACGCACCCCAAAAAAGCCATTAAGAATCATTATATGGCGAAAGAGGAGCTGGCGCAAGCAATGCTTGAGGGAGTGGTAACTGTGCGAAAGCAACAGTCTTCGCAAAAAATAAACGAGCTAACGTTCATTTCCCAGAAGCTGTAGAAAAGAAGTGGGTCTTTTACAGGTTTCTTTGCTAAGAAACCAAACAAATAGCAAGTACTCAATAAAATCACTTCTGTTTAATTTTTAGTGTCCCAAATTCACTATTTGGTCACTTTTATTGATTCTAAGTCACTATTTTAAACATTTTGGTCACTAAAGTCACTTTTCTTACATTAGATAACCGCTACCAGCCCTGAAAAAGTGAAGCAGAGGTACGGACTGAAGTGGATAGTGGAAACACATAGTGGAAAAGGTACCCAACCGTAATGACATGCAACATTTCACTCCAAAAAGTTGTGCTAAGGAGCTTTACATAATTTTTTTGCAAACATTTTCTTGTATCATAATGGATGACAAAACATATGCACTCGAAGACTTTCAACAGCTTCGTGGTCTGGATTTTTACACCGCAATGCAAAGGAACGCCGTTGCCGAGTATTTTAAGACAAAAAAGGTGTCAAAATGCCCGAAGAAGTATTTGATTTGGCAGGCCATACGTAGTTGTGGTCGAAAATCTAAAAGTTTCGTCTCTACCGACACTATCAATATGGATGTGTACGAGAAAGAATTTCTGCAAAAGCGGTTGCTACCGTTTATCAGAAGCTACGCCTCCTCGGCTCTGTTTTGACCTGATTTGGCCTCTTGTCACTATGCGAAATCCTTCCTGGAATGGTATAAGATACAAGAGGTCAAATAGGTGCCAAAAACAGCCAGTCCACCAAACTTTCCATAATTTCGCTCAATAGAGAAGTATCGGGCTCTAGTCAAGCGGAAACTCTTTAAAATTAAAATGAAAGCAGATGGTCCCAATGATTTCAAGGGAAGATGGAGAATCGTCACGGTGGGCGTATCTGAGGATAACGCACGGAACCTGATGGCAAGAGTACCACAAAAAGTTCGAGAATTTAACAGAAAGAAGTTATAACATCTGAATCAAATGTTTCTAATATATTCACACTTTCCAGGATTGATTTTTTTTTTTTTTTTAGTTTTACTGGCGGCACTCTGAATAGAGTAGAAACCTCTACGCCAGGCCTTTGCGTTGCGTATATCTTTTCGAATCATTTTGCCAGCCGTACACGGAGCATGTCGTCCAAGAAGACGCTGTTGCAAATGATTCGGAAGGAGCCACGTTTGAACATTTTGAGTCCGTTCGTCTTTTTTGTCAATTGTCTTTTTGTTATTTCGTTAGTCAGTGTTACGTTTACAATGTTTAATGTGTCTTTTCTTGTTTGGATCGTGAAATGTGGCATTTATGTGCTATGAAAGTCTTCTCGAACCAAAAATAAGAAGCTATTCTTAAGCTGTTCCTGTTACTTGTGCGTTAGAATGATATAACTTAACTCCTTTTGAAGCATTTCACCAGCCGTGCAAGGATCATGTCGTCCATAGAGACGCTGTTGATACTGCCTCAAAATGTGTTACATTTTCAAGTTTCCTTCCCCTTTCTTTCAATCTTGTTCATGTCTACTGTTTAGTATGGTGTCGTTTCGTCTTTTGATTATTTAGTTTGTCAGTTTGTTTTCTTCAGTCTGTTTATTTACCACCAACCACGGCTCATGAGCTTTTAAGTTCATACAATTATTTGTCATTTTTCTTGGCTCAATTATGCTCATGTTCATGCTCATACAATTTTTTGTCATTTTCTTTTGAATCGAGAACATCACTGTTCACTTCATTCCTCCAAGACTCCATGTGCCTACATTCATAACTGTCGAACCATGAAAACGCATGGTTGCCTGTAATCTCGGCTATGGAGCCGCCAACGGCAAACATTCTTTTGCAAATAAAAACGACTCGCATGATCCAGAAAAATGAAAAAGGCTCTTAAAAAACACTCAAATGATCCATAAAATCCCATCGAAAATCCCTAAAAATATATGAATGATCCATAAAACATATCAATATGATCCATATTAATTGCCGAATTGAGCGGCACTATTCCACAAAAGTACCGCTGTATTTCTGACCAAAAAGCCATAAAATTGTATGAACCATCTCTGAACATACTATAAATGATCCAAACAACATACGATAATGAAACTTAAACTAACGAAATTGATCCACACTAAACCCCATTTGCACTATGAAAAACTTTGATGTGATCCATTATTACGGCATGAATTGCCCATAAATTAATGCATATGAACCATAAATGGGTCTTAATAGGTCGGTATAAATGTTCGAAATGTGTTTAAGTTTAAGATTTTGTCCTATGATTAATATAAATCTGCGCACTATAAAATGGGGTATTGATCCACAGTATACAATCGATTTATACCTAAAGAATAAATAATGCTCCATACTATCGATTCAACACCACAAGAAAAGAAAAGGTTCTTTGGTGGACCCCCCGGAAGTTCCCCATAAAGTTAACAAAATGATCCCTAAAAAAATGACATATGATCATTAACCATATTCCCTAAGATCCATGATACAATGGTAGAAGTATTCTTAAAAATGAGTAAATAGTACCTAGAACTAACAAAAAGATCCCTTGTACATGGCATGATTAAAAAAACAGGAAACCCTATTGCAATAAGAATGAATGAGAGATAAATTGTTTATAGCCGTATCTACTTTTGTAAAGAATGATTCATACGTCATTTTGCCAAAAACAATTTCTCAATTTCTTTGACCTTTTCAGTGTGGCATACGACTTCCGTTTATCAACTAAGTTCACCGATCTTCTCATGGGAAATTGTTCAAGACTTCTGCAAACTAGGATTATGTTCAGAATGTGGCACCTTAAATGTGTCCATCGGTTCTCAACGTCGTTTTAGGTTGGACAAAGAACTATTTCGGCAGTGAACCAATTTTTGTCTTGCATCGGTTGTTGGTTGTTGAACATCCTTGTACCATAATAGGAATTTCTGATTTCGGACGTAATTTCTTAAGAACTGTGAAAATGTATAGGACATTCTATATCGTCTTTTAAGCTGAGAACCGTTACGGTAATTGTCACTAGCGATGTTAGGTTTAACCTCTAGTTTAGGAAAAAATCGAATGTTTCCAGCTTAGCTGACCATATTATCGTCACGCTAGAAAACCGGAATAAACCTCAGAATAAGTTTTACTCCCTATTCTACACGGCAAACCTAATCAAGAACCTAACTTCGGACATAGTGCGCTGTATAGCAGATCTGATGCGCTATACAGCGCACTATGTCCGACGTTAGGTTTACAGTACAGTACATTAGAGTAAAGCTCATTGTGTGGTGTGGTTTATTCCGGTTTTCAAGTGCGACAATAATACTTCTCAACGAACAGTTCTATTTACAATAGCGGAACTTCTTGCTTCACTGCTTTTGACATCTCTGCTGATCGACGAAACGCCAGTTTAAAGACTGGTTTACAGTTTGGACACAATATACACTACTAGGTATGTGTAAATTAAATTCAAAGCAGTCGAGTAGTGTACAATTACTGTATCTCATGGTAAACAACAGTAACAGACGTAATCAATCAATAAAAAATCGAACTATCAACCTGCCTTTATTTCTGCCAAAGGTTTATTTCACAATGCGAATTGACACCTAAATATCAGTTCTCCAGGACACTCAAGCTAAGGGGCAGATACATGGATTTTTCTCAATTTTTAATAATATGTGTAGTTCATGAAATAAAACGAACATATTTTTTATTTTGTCATTTTACAAACTCTGATTCTAACAATAGTAATATGGCAATGGAAACGATAATAGTAAAAATCAGCTTTAGCAGCAGCAGTAAAAAGAATATAAGAATTTCGAGCAACCACGAGACTTCAAGAGAGCAACATCAGCAGCCACAGCAACGACAACAACAACATTAACAGCAGTAATGCCGGCGATTAATCCTTGCAAAGTGCCTTCGAGATGAATTTTGGGCGACCACCGGACTTCTTTGTGCTTAAAAGAGCAGTATTGGCTTCTGTACGCAACGTGTAATTGTTTCTCCGGACTGCTACCACCAGGATATGCGCACAACCATTTGTTTTGAAAAATGCGTGCATGTGCACGTCCAGGTAATGCATCTGTTGCCGTTTACGTGCACCCGATGGATCTGCCCGAGATTTTCAGCATATTCTTCAAGGTTGGAATAGACCGGGTTCTCAAAGTTCGCTATATCCATCAACGAAACGTCAGTTTTTCCTCGGCCTGGTATATACACATACTGAGTCTGATTTGTGTTAACTGTACGCAACTTCTTTGGGCCTTTCAGTGTGTCGAACGCCTTTCGTTCATCGGATAAGTTCACCGATCTTTCAAAATAAACTTCTCTGTCTGGACTGCTATAAGCTTTGATTATGCTTAGCATTTGTGCCTTGAACGTGCCCAGCGGTTCTTTATGGCGTTTCAAGTAATTGTACTTGATCGATTTGTTTATGGCCTCCAAGGCATTATTGGTGGCTGGTACGCCGGGCTGAGCAGCCTCGTACCACATCGAGAACTTCTCATTTCTGGCGTATTTTGCAAAGAACTGTGAGAAGGCCGGATAAATGCTGTACTTCTCAACAAACAGTTCCAGAGCAACTGAAAAATGCGGTTTCGTGGGTGCTACTTGCAACAGCGAGACTTCTCGCTTGACCTGCTCTTGCACCTCTTTCTGCATCTCCGCTGATTTTTTGAAGTGCTTCACCAAGTTTTGCTTTACATGAAAATAGCAGTTGAGTAACAGCACTGAATGGCCAAAAACATTGCGTGCGGCATTTTTCAAAGCGTGCTCTCCATCGCTGAGGAATGACGTTATAGTAATTCTACCACCTTGGTTCGTAGCTGCTACATACAGTGATTGAAATACGACTTGGTAGTCGGTGTGTTCCTGATTGGAGATGCACGCAAAAGCCACAGGATGGGCTTTCCTCATTGCATCGATCACACAAACAACCAACAGTGGATAACCCTGTAACGTTGTTTTAAAGGTGCAATCTGCAGCTAATGTTTTGAATTGTGGTAGGAGCGAGAGTAGCCGTTTCGAGGAGATGGTGATTCTGAATCTTCCATTTTCGTGATCGATATCACTACCAACCACAAACGCTTCGTGGTCATCATCCGGTACAGCAGATTTCAATGCCACCCACTGTTCAAGCTCACCTGAAAAAGTTTATTTGAAAAATTTCATTAGTTTAATCATTTGAAAATGTTTCATAATTTTTTAAAATAAAACATAGGATCTGTCCTATTCAAACTAAATAAGCCAAGACCAGAGTTCATTCTCGATACACTTGTTTCACCAGTTCACACTGGTGGCCCCACACTTGATGATCTATTTAAAATTTAGCAGTGTCTTCAAAATGTATCTACAGGTTTGCTGCTAAGAAGCGAACCTTGAGTTTAATTTTCAGACCTTCATAACTTCCGAATGGCAACTTTTTCAGAACGGCCTATCTACTTTGATAGATTATCTTTATCGGCTTTCACTTCAGTTTACCACGGCTGTTCAAACACAATAGTTCATTTCAAATTACCCACACAGTTTGATTATAGAAATTTTTATCTAGCGCTCCAGATATTGAGCAATACATTGAACGCGATTCAGGCTGAGATATTTATGAAAGAGAAAGAGTATCGTGAAAATCGATCAAAGCAGGCAAATATTTCAAAAAGGGATAAATTTCAACTGAAACTTGAAAAGGGAAATATTTCAACACTCTGGGACATAGGCTACAACAGGCTCGAAAAGGATCAACTAGGTTTCAATTCCGACCACTCCTTGTTTGTTTGGTTTTCACAATGCAAATAAAAACAAAGACAATCTTGTTTGTTATTTATTTATTTTACAGCAGTACGTAATTAGAAATAGAATGCGCAACACAATGTAAAAGATGTAAGAAGAAGAAAGAAAAAGGAGTAGAATACTTAAATAATACTTTTAAACATTACTGATGAACAAACAAATTGAAACAATTCCTCAATTTGGTGCGAAATGTGGCAAAATTTCTAAGCTACACAAACGCCATTTTAACAGTTCCAGGACATGGAAGTTATTTAGTAATAACCACTGCAACAATAAATACAACTCGACTATATAGTTTAGATATGTTGTATTTATATGTACTAGAGCGTTACTTTGAACGCTTTGAAAAATTGAATGTTCGGAAGATTTGTCTGCTAATATTTTTTACATCACCATTTCTATACGTGTTGATACCCATGTCTTCAAAATATGTTCATGGCCACTCTAGGCCTTCCGGGAACCAGTTCCGGAATAACCGGTCCGGGGACAGGTTGGTATACGCTCTACAATGGAACAGTAATGTTTTATTGGAATTATTTTAAAAAATTCCGGAATTTCAATTCCCAGATAGTGTCGGTACCGGACCACAATCCCGGACACCCGTATTTCCAGGAGCAATACGAATCCAAAAGGACATGAATGATAATGTCCATAAAGTGGATGAGTTTCTAATCTAACGGTGAAAGCAGAACTGAAATCGGTCAATAATCGGCCGAGTAACAAATATTTGAATTTGGTTAAGGGTAAAACCCGGGTACCCTGTCGAATACATAATGGTTAAAACCAATCCAAGTCCCCCGCTTCGGTCCCCGTTGCTACTTTACAAAACGTTTCTTTCTAGTAATTACTAAGATGTCACTGAATTTCAGCTTCCTGTTTGAACATAAACTATGAAATTTCGTAATGTAAAACCTGAAAAGGTACCCGGGTACCCTGTCGATCACATAAGGCTTAAGCAGACATTTGTTTTAAAATCATTGAAAATCCAGTTCAATGGTATTGTCCCACAACGCTTTTTTAAAGAAAACTGAATAAATTAATTTTATCGCATCGATATCAATTGTTTTTAACTGATGTGTAGGAAAACGAAAACTTGGCTCTGTAAAGTTGATTCGATTGAGCCTGTGCAACTGTACAATTATATCATTTCATTGACAAATAATCATTTGGTTGACCACTGCCAGCGGAATAACGACAAAACACTACCCAGCCACAGTACTTCTAGCGTTTAGGCGCGTCAAAACACCCCTCGGGCTGCTTCGACAGGTTGCAGGTTCACGCGATACGCATATATTTTCATCAAAAGTGTTTTGACGCGAGCGCGTTCGCTCGCGTGAACGCTTCCAATCTCTTTCAGTATGTCATCGGCCAAATGCCTAAGACAACATTTGCATACCGCCTTATAAGGGAAACATCTATATAGAAGGTATTAGATGCTTGCGCCTTCAAATCTAAATTTTGCCGTTATCTATGCACGAGCTTTTCCTTCGAGTTATGATTGATTATTATCACTTTCGAAAATTTGGGAGAACGACAAATAAAAAAAAAGCTGAATATTTGGATTATTCTGTAACCACAAAAATATGTGATTCTCACGAACACAATTATCTCGCAACTTTAATGAAAAACAGTTTGGAATGTACGTAGACAAATAAAATAATCCTTCAATGAGAGCATCAATCACCCATATTCTCGTTCTCGAGTGAACCGTATTTGTCATACAAAAGAGAGAGAAAAGTATGACAAATATGCTCCTATCGAAACCGAGAATAAGGGTGAATATGAGTTAATGTTGAGTATATACGGTGAAACCTAGCTAAAATTATTCCATAACATATATTGTGATAATACATCTTTCATCAAAAATGCGGTATATATACTAGGTATATTGTAAATTGTCTTTTTTGGTGAAAAAAATACTTCAAATCCGCCCATTTGAAATACATTTATCAGTGTGTCTTTAACATCCAATCTAATCTAATCTAGTCAAGATGGTTCTAGTAGACGACGTCGGCTTAACACACACATTTTAGAGTCATAACTTAGCTCCCGTTCTCCATCAACCAAATAATTGGCCTTAGCTAACCCAGCATCATTGCGGCAATTCTTTAAGCGGCAGAGGAACCATGCCATTAGCGCGCGAAGAATTATTAGACCGCTGATTCAGGCGCATTTATGGATGACGAGGCACTAGGTGTCATTACAGCGAGTTTGACCAAGTTTGTGGCGTTTTAGACGGTCTTCCAGACAACTAGCGTGATTAGAACGGAAATGATCGTTAAATTTCTATTTCTATTATAATACTAATCTGCCACATAATGAAGAACAATTTGCTATACAATCAAAACTATATTTTTTATTTGAGATGTATTATCACAAACTATGTACTTGTTATGAAACAGTTTTAGCTCGATTTCACCGTTTCTACTCTGCATGAACACGTATGGTTAATGTGTGCCATATTGTAATTGAAAATCAACATGTTTGCATAATGTAGAGCGAAACATTTGTATGTGAATATAACTCCAATGGCTCAATTTCCTAGCAAACCAAGGTTATGAGGCTCACCTTGACTTCGCTGATAGCTTTTTCCGGAAGCTGGATTTACATATTTTGTACATGAAGTACATCTAGCGCTTGATTAACTCAGGAACTTCCTCTCAGAATGTATTGCTCTAACTCTGATGTCTACGGTGTGAAAGCGCATTTTTACCGTGATTTTTGCCACGATAATCGCTCAAAAATCATGTTGATAATAAGCTTTCACGCCGTAGATATTAGAGTTGGAGCAATAAATTCTGAGAAAAGTTGCTGTCACTTCAAACTCTACTATTCATTTGCTTTGAAATATTACAACAAATAACTGTTTTGATAAAGCATGCCGGTCTTACCCGCACTCTTTGGGAGCAGAGTTGCTGTCGCATTTATCCAATAAATGCACTCGTTGACCGATATCTCTTCTCAAACAATGTTTTCCGTAACGCGATGTATGACAAAGTAATAGTATTTGAATTTTGCTACAACTTTCATCCATCGTATCATGACGAACGATTCGCCTTGATATACATAATCGCGCTTATTCGCCACTTACTCACGGCGATGCGATGCCATGCATCGCGGCGAGTGAGTGGTGAATAAGCGCGATTATCTATATCAAAACAAATGACTTGTCGTGATGCGATGGATGGAAGTTGTAGCAAATTCCAAATGCCATCACTTTGTCATACAATGCGTCGCGGAAAACGTGGTATGAGAAGAGCTATCGGTCAACGAGTGCATTTATTGGATAAACGCGAGCAGCAACCCTGTTTGGGAGTATCGTTTATATAGGTATTTTTTGTAATGATCGGTAATTCCTGAAATATCATTTTTAAACGATAATAAAGTAAATACTAGGTACATTGGAAACTATATAGACAAAGATTCTGTGTGACATGGATAGTGATTTTAGCTCTCTGGACTTTTAAATAATCGAAATGCTTAGGGGGCGGGGTTACTCCCTCTTCCCTATATACATGCAACTTACCAAGAGACAACTTTCCGGTGCCGAAAAAGCTTTTCCTTCGATGATTTTACCGCATATTGCAATGCCCCTTTGGTGAGGTTACCATCGGCTAACTTGAGATGGGTTTTAACGTCCTTCGATGGTATACCTGATCCGAGCAGGCGATCGATCAGTTCGGTGTGGTCGGTGGTCAACCTAGACCGTGCCATGTTTTGCTGTGGTGCGTCCTGGCAGGTGTGTTTACCTCTAGCACTTATCGTAGCAACACCCGACGTGTTGGGAATAAAAACCAATATCTGTCTAGCGCACTGTGGCTTCGCTCGGACCTTTATCTTAGCACAGTTATAATAGCGCATTCGACCTTTGGACGGCGTATTTTCAGTCTTCAGTCGGTATCCAAACTCATGGCTCGCCACGAAATGATCCACTGCTTCCAACGATACTGTGTGGATAATAGTCCAAGCTTCTCGGTGTGCTGACTTAGGCTCTTTGTCGACCTTAAAAAAAACAAAATCACGTGTAAGTCATACAGTACACAGAATAACCGAAATATTTCTAAAATTCTTTACTGTGCGAAATTAACAATTCAAAAGCCATTTTCAAATGACTTATCAGCTTTCGTAAACAATGCCTTTGATCGTCAATTTTATGTAACTGCTAGGTCACCCACACATCCAACACTATAGTCTGTCTTACATCCTCCATCTCCATCTACATACATACGTACATACATACATACATACATACATACATACATACATACATACATACATACATACATACATACATACATGCATACTGCATCTGCCGCAGTTAAAAATAATCATAATTTTTGGGTTCCTTTCTATTTCTGTTATAAAACATTGAAAAACGTTCTTTGTCTAATTAGGTAGTATGGAGAACAGTACATTGAACTGCAACAAACTGCCTTTTAGTTTTAGAAAGCATGAATTTTCCATCAAATAATAATTATTGATGCTCTTGTTCGTCTTAGCCCAAGTTGCCCTATAGGCAATTGAATTTTGAAAGTCCACACAAATGCTCGATCCCATATTGCTGAACATAGATAAAAACTTCTGTTCAACCGGTTTTATTATTTCGATAAAACGAGGGATTGGTTCGATTCCCAGAAGTAATTTCATGATTTTTGCACAGATTGGAAGTATTTTGTTTCCCAGTCATCGAAAAAGCCAGAGACGACTATAAGCAAAGCTTCCCACTAGTTTTCCGGCACATGAACTAAACAAAAAACAGCATAATTGGATCCGAGATCTTAAAAGCATCCTTGACGAAAACCTTTCGCAATAGTACAACCTGACACGTTGATCGTTGCACTAATGCCGGTCGAAATGAGTGAAAATGTGCGATTCCGTTGGCAGGACTTGATTTAACTGCCTTTGTTCGCATATCAGTCCCATAGTCATTTTTATTATTGAAAAAAATACGTACATACATTGTACATTATCATAAATCTAGACACATCCCTGAAAAGAATAGTTCAGCGCCAACATTTTATTAGGGCGAATCGTTGTTTTGATTATTTTGTCGGAATCGCCTAATACTTTTTGCCGTGTTTAAGTTTTGATATAAATTGCGCCTTTCACATCTCGCGGTTGTTTTGATTGTTCGAAGGTATCGCCTTTTACTCTTCGTCATGTTTCTGTTTTGATCTGAATTCCGAAGCACTTCGCGATTAGGGCGTACATGCAAAATGTAAACAATCTTTTTTTTTTTCAATGCATCGCATATACTCACCACTAAATAAAGAGTTTTGAAATTTTGGTCCTGATTGTGCTCTTATTTTCTTAATTAAATTGTACTAGCTGAACCCGGTGCGAGCGTTGCAACGCCTACAACAAAATGAATGAACATTAAGTAGAACTGGCGCGTTTATAATTGTTTTTCGGAATAAGTTTTGTTATAATATTTTCTATTCCTAATGTGTCCTTCCCCGGCTCAGAAACCGCTGCATACATTTGTTTCATTTGTGTGAAAGCGCACCCTCTTCCAGAATTGGGAGGGGTCCCGAATCTCCATAGAAAAAAATCTGCCTCCAAAAACCCCACATGCCATAATTGGTTTCATTTGCTTGATTAGTTCTCTATTTATGCAGAAATTTTTGTTTCATTTGTATGGGAGAACCCTTTCCTCTCAGAGGAGAGAGGGGTCTGGAACCATCATCAGTACCTTCCCGGCCCCAAAAACCACTGCATACAAATTTCCACGCTGATCG